>MU853765.1:26658-237144 GCA_033297225.1 Diplogelasinospora grovesii | reverse complement strand
ACCCGCCCCCCCCCCCCCCCCCCCCCCCCCCCCCCCCCCCCCCCCCCCCCCCCCCCCCCCCCCCCCCCCGGTACTGGGAAGTTCACGATCCGGCCGCCGTTCCATCAATGGTCCGTCGCCTGGTTTGGGCGCTGAGATCATGGTCCGATGTTGTAGTAGCTGGTGCTGCCGCAGCAGCAGCGGCCGGGCAACAACGGCATTGCGAGTCGATATCCTCCTCCCTACCACCAACGCGGCGGATCGCGATTGTGTTAACCTCGTAAGAAGCAACATTGTGTAGTATGTATATATGTCCCCGTTGCAGGGGGCAAAGTATAATGGGAGACCTTTTTGAGGCGTACAACAAAGGTACGTATGATTGCAGCATCAGCCCATATATGTGAAAGCTTTCTGCGTAAGCACGGCCGGCCCCACCTGAGCTGGATAATGGACCGCTTCGCGATAACGATATGCGCTTATCAGATAATTACACAGTACGTACTCCATCAACCAAGCAAGTTTTCAGGAGAATACATGGGTAATTAAGGTGCTTGCAAATAATAAAAAGAAAGACATATCGAGGGATTTTGATTTGATTTAGCTATTCTCTCTAAGTCGTGTGCCGCCAGCAGAAGGTCTACAGTTGTTGCTGTCAACGCTGCGGGGCTTGAGGTTAAAATAGCTGCAGGAACATTGATAAAGTCAGACGATTGATTCCCAGGAGCTAGCGGTCTCTCTCCTCGCCCTTCAAAGAGTTGTACAGCATACAGAGAAAACACGATGTATTAAACAAGTATATATACAAGAAGCTCTCTAAACCCGTGCGATAAATTTTAAAACCCTCCTCTTTTTTTTTCCCTTGATACCGTCGACATAAAAGGAAAACTGACACGATAGAAACGTCAAATTGCCTGTATCATAAACATCAAGCGTTCAGGGGATGCTGAGCAGCGTCCATCTGCCCCTTGTTATCCTTCTCAATCTGGTGATGCTCCCCAGACGGAGCCCTCCCGTAACCACCCTTCGCCCCCGCCTTCCTCGTCCTCAGCACCTCCAAGATGACCAAGTCCATGAGGATGAACCCCAGGATAAACAGCGGGATGAGATTGTACCTCCATCCCCGCATCAGCCTCAGGTTGTTCCTGATAAGGTCGTAGTCGCTCTCATTCGACAGCGTCAGACCCAATACGGCCGTGTACCAAGTCTCTGGCGTCCACCAGTCGTCTGGGTACGGCTGGCCAGCATTCTGTACTGCCACCGCTGGATCGATTGACTGGTTTTGTGTCATGGCCGTCACCACGTACGTATAAATGAGGGCGGTCAGGGTCAACAGCCAACTGAGGACGACAGTTATAGCCCAGACGTAAAAGACTGGTGACGACTTTCCATGCTACAACACAAACACACACAGAGACACGTTAATATCCCCATCCTCCCGGTATGGACAGTTTGATTTGGTGGGGGGGGGGGTTACCTTTGTCCGTGAGCGATGTTCCAACCAAAGCGCAAGAATGCCACCAAAGCCAACCAGCACGAGCGCCGTTCCGCCCGCACCGTTCGTCGTGTGTCCCTGGTCGACCAGCAAGCCCGCCGGGTGGCCGTTCAGCATATATGTCGACGGGGTTGTACCCGGCGGGTTGGCAATCTCGAATGGCCCGGCGCCCCAGAAGTGCAAGAACACCACCATTCGCGTGACCAAACCCATGGAGATGGCGGCGTCAATGGCCAGCAGGCCGAGGGATATGTAGATGTACTTCATCAACGAACGCGCCATTTTGACAGACCCTTTTTTTTGCTGGCAACTTGCCAGAGAAAGAATATAAAAGAAGAATGGGATGATAGAAGGAAAGCTGACAGGAAAAAAAAGAGCAAACAGGGACCCTGTCCTTACCTATATTATATGTCAGCCTCCCTTGCCTGCTACCCGCTAGGGAACCCAGGGAGGGTGGCAGACGCGGCAGATTGGATCAAGTTGGACTAGCAATCACTTGCTGTAGGGCTGACTTCACTCTGGGACTCAGCCAGCCAGTGCGGGTGGGATTTAGGGGAGGGATGGCGCGGGACCGCCGTTGGAGGCAGGGAATGCTGTACCGGTGTGTTGGGCGGGACTACTGATCAGCGGTTCTCTGCATATGGGCTAGTAACATGTATGTACGGGTAAGTACCTACTAGTCTAGGGGACAAAAAAAAGGCGGACTGCAAAGCACTGATGCTGCCTTTAGACCACCACAACGCGAACCAAATCAGGTAGTATTATCGGCTTTTAAAATGCATGATACTGATGCTCAGACTTGTACGGAGTAGCTACATGCAAGTTGTCATATTATAGCATTATATAGTTCATGAAGAAGTTGAGTGTAGCGTACCGTATGCAGTGGTAAAGTGTTTTGCAGTTCGCAGTTTTTTGTCCCCTACTTGACGGGCTTACATGCCCGGACTTTGGTTCTGGAGGGAGGGCCACAGCGATTATGTCTACACTCCAATTGGCTCAGTCCTGCTTACTTCCACCAACCAGCAAAAGTTCCCATCGTTTTTACCGGGCGAATCCTATTTTTCAGCTTTCCACCTTGCATGGTGCCGTACCTAGCGGCGCGCCGGATGGTCAGCAAGCCCAGGCCAGCAGAAACCTTGTTTCTGCGCCACGCTTATTACGCCAGAGTTGGGCCAGTTCGGCCAGTTCGGCCAGTCAAATGGAGGAACAATGGGGAGGAAGTGGGAAAGAAAGAACATGTGGTGCTGCGCTCCGGGGATGGATGATGGATGGGGAGGGGGCTAAAATCGCGGCGGTGGAATGTGGGAATGGAAACTTTTCGGAAACTTTCACTCTTCAACCTTTCGGTGGATTCTGGTCATTGAAATATAATGATCGTCAAAGATATGGTAAAGAAGGGAATAGTCTTTGCAGATAAAAACAGACGCGGTGGATCAAAGTTACACAGTCCAGAAAACGAAGCACCCAAACCGGAATGTGCGATGCAGCCCGCAGTTGTTGGGCCTTACTATCACAGCAGCGGTTGCTAAACTTGACACCTCTCCATCGCATAGGGGTTACCGACCGACAGCCTTCTCCTGGCCGTGATGCTAATGCCATGCATATCTTCACCCGCGCGGTTCGATATTTGGTAACGGCCGGTTATGTTTCCATTCCTGAGCTTTTGCCAGGCGATTAATGTATGTACATAGTACAGTATGTGCTCCCCTAGGGCGGCACGGACAATGCAGCAAGAAGGGTCGGTCGGGTCCATATGCACAGACTTTTTGCTGGAAGATTTTCCTGGGAGCCTGGCTTGCCATTTTTGGAAAATCGTACGGACACAATTGCAAGGTATTAGGTTGCAAATGATAGACTAGATCGAGACCCTTGGAATTTTGCAGCGGAAAAGTTCCGTTTCTTTCATTTTCTTATTAATAAATCAACAGCAGCAGTCTTGCCTGTTGTGTTTGGTGTTCAGGTTTCGCAGGTACGGATAACGCATGTGTTGGCGATACACAAGATCCGGTACGGAGGTGCGTTTCAAAAGTTTTTACCGCGCTAAAAATGCCACAACCTCTATAAGTGCATCTGGCATCTGGCAGCCTGTGGACAGTATGTACTCTGCCCACTGTCGCTCAGCGCACTCAGGCGAATACTTGCCCCTAAGACTCCTACGTGCGGTCGTTAAATACTTAACGCTCTTCGCTATTTACGTTTAAAGCATCGTTAAATTATAGGGATTTCTGCTTCAAGTTAATACAGGACCTATTAAGAACACAGACGTTCACTATAAATAAGGTATGTGATAAAAATGTTTGCTTTTAAACTGCTTTTCTGTGCATGTAGTATCTGGCAGTTTTAGTGGACATTGATTGATGTACCTGCTGGCAGGTGTAAATATGCATCTACAGAGATATTAGACCCTTACTGTTCTTGGCGCGGTAAAAACTTTTGAAATGCACCTCTGTACTTGACTGCCGATGTTGAAGCTTGTTCTTTCTTGCCCGGACGGACGCGAAGCTCGGGGGCGATCCGGACAACTTCCGACTTCGCCGGCCGGACCATTTGCGAAGTAATTATCACTTCATCCCTTAAAAAAAAACATTTCTTGATAGGAGTTTACCTTTGGGAGAGGTTCTACTCTTCCAAAACCCCTACAAACAGCAATGGGAGTGTCCATTACTTCTCGTGGTGGTTTTATTCCATGCTCACTTCCTCTCCATAATAGATCTCTGTGCTTGTATGTGAATATGCATCTAAAGAGGCCGCACCTAATCGCGGCGTGGCCCTTGCACATGTCCGTAGGGCAGCTCCCACTTATTAGCTCGCAAACGTCATACGTACCTTTTGTATAGCTATCTATAGCTGCGACAGGCATCGTAGTATCGCATCGCATCGCATCGCAAGGCTTAAAAGATAGCTCCCACAAGGTATCAACACCCATTACTCTACTTTACACACCAGGAACCCATCTTTTTCTCTATTTCTTCTATTCTTTCTATTCTAATCTTTTGGTCTTTGGCGAGGATGGACAAAAGCGAAACAGGCGCCCGCCTCCGGCGCACCTTTCGCGCGAGCGTCGATGGCGGCGACGATGATACTTCTGACGATCTGCCCGAGGTGATGGACGAAGAAGGTATCCCCCCCTCTGTTCCCCCCCCCGCCCTTTTTTTATTTTATTTTATCCCCTTCTCATGTTCCGTTACTAACGATGGACCAGAGCAAGAGCAGTTAATCCAATCCCTCGCCGCCCAAAACGAGGCCCGCAACGTACAATTCCAACAAGCCCTGCTTCTCGTCCCGGCCCTCAGTTGCATCCCCTACGTAATCGCCCTCTTCTCCCCGTCCGTCATCCACTCCGGCAGCTTTCGTCTGCTCGCCCTCCTGGCCCTCTCCTCTCTAGCCTCCACAGGCTACCTGATCTACCGTCTCCCAGCGACCGAAACGGGCATAGCGCAGCTGGACGCCCTCTACAATACCCCCTCCCCCTCCTCCCAGACCGCACAACCATTCCGGACATCTTCCGACGGTACCGGCATCCACCACCACGTTGGACTTGGACAGCCGACCCTAGACCAACGCATCTGGCGTAGCAGCAAAACCCACAGACGCAGGACAAACAGCTTCAGCTACGACCCGCACACCAACATCCACAAGACACCGCTCGAGCAGTGGCTCCCGTATATGAATGGAGTCTTGGCGGTGGTGGTCATGTTGTTTGGGCTACTAAAAGCACAAAGTCATACGACGACATACGGTCTGGGAAACCTCCCGGCGATAATCTACGCGATCGTGATAATCGCCAAGCTGGTCATGGCCAGCGTGGATCCCGAACGAGAGCTGAGCGGGTTGAGGTATGAGTTTAAGGGGGTATAAAACTTCGCACACACACACACGCGCTGGTCGTAATTTTGGGGGGTTGGGTTAGGTTATGTTATTTGAGCGGGGCTGTGGTTATTGGTTATTGGTTATTGGTTATTGGTTATTGGTTATTGGTTATTGGTTATTGGTTATTGGTTATTGGTTATTGGTTATTGGTTATTGGTTATGGGTGGTTTTTGGCGTTGGGTTGTGTATCATTACTACTCGGGAAAAGGATATTCGGATTTGGATTTGGGTTGGGGTTAATAACAGTGTGTTCACCTCATGTACTACGCTACAACACGGCGTGTTCCTCACTATAACCGTGGTTACAGAATTACAGAGAGAGAGAGAGAGAGAGAGAGAAAGTGCCAGCTGTGTGTCTAGAAACATGGCTAAATGAACAAGAGGACAGGTTTCGACAATACATACATACGTACGTTCCGGACTACGCTGAATTTATATCTCTTATCAGGGTTTCGTGTTCGTTGCTAAAAGTAAATTGGAACAGTTGCTTGGCTCGTCGAGATTACCCCCATCGCCCAGCGTAGGGTGAAAATAACGTGTAACAACATGAAGCTAGTTATACGCAAATAACGGACAGCCAAGTTAGCAGTGGGACAAGTGGACAAAGATGAAACATACGGAACACACAACATAGTTACAGCACACGCATGATATCTTGGCTTTTACACGGCTTCTGATTTCTAGGCTCCCCGTTAAAGTACCTATGTGCAATGGCTATAAAACATTGCCATTTTTGACAGTTTAACCCTATCCCTGGACTTTATCACCTTCTAAGCCAGCAAAGCCAGCAAAGCCAGCAAAAAGCTGCGTAGTACAAACAAACACAAAGAAATAGTTATCAACCATGTAAAAAAAAAGAAAAAAGAAAAACTACTACTTGACAACTTCCACATCTATAATATATAATTCAAGATAAAACCAAGTTTTACACATCTATAGACTCATTGAACCGCAAAACACCGTTACCCTTGAGAAGACCGTCAACACCCTTCGGTAACCGCGGGAAAGGATCAGCCAGAGGGCTGAACTCGACCGGTTTGTCAGCAGACTTGTCCACGACGAGTGCCAGACCGTGAGACTTGATGGCGTCCACCAACGCCGGGACCATATCCTGTAAATCGCCGATTAATTAGTACACGCGGAAAAAAAATATACGTAGGGGAGATTATAAGAAAGAAAGAAAACGCACCAGCAAGCGCGAGCAACATATCAAGCCCATGAAGTTGTTGCTCTGCGCCGTGCGGACTGCATCCTTGATGGACGTCGTCCTCCGACCGTCGGTCTGTATGGTGGCATCATCCTCGCCGCTGCCAATCATGGGGGAGTCTTCTGTGTCCGGATCTTCTTGCCGGCCCAGATCGTTACATAGGAAGACGGGGAAATTGGGCTGCTTCCAGTTGAGCGCGGTGCATAGGGAGGGATTATATGAGCTGAAGACGACAGAGCGGACCGTATCCGGACTTTGAGCGCGCTGAGCGCGGGCGTGATCGAAGACGATGGTCAGTATGGCGTCGACGAACAGGTTGAGGTCGGCGCTCGGTCCCAGGCCATATAGACGTTCCTCCTCAGCAGTCGGATAGAGCACCTGGAGATTGACGTGCATGCCCTTGGGCAACAGGGTGAGGGCGTCGTGGAGCGTGGTGCCCGAGGTGGCCAGTATGCGGTGGATGCTGGCAATCCGGTCAGGGGGATATGACGGTAACGCGGACAATACGTCGCCGCTGCGGGCCGGCGCTGTGACAGCGCTAAACTGCTCATAGGTCAGGCGGGCAACGGGAACATCGATACCGCCGCAGGTGACCGTCCACCGCGGCCATAACACAGGCACCCCATCGCTCGTATGTTGCACGTATATCCGCACAAAATTGCCCGACAAACTCGATCCCGTGACAAACGTGCTCATGTTCCTGTCGAACTGACTCGTCGCCTTCCAGTACGTCTCAAAGTCGGTGATCTCGAGCGGCGTGCCCCGGAAGGGCTTGATCACCTGTGTGTGGAAGCTGATTTGGCCAATGGCCCGAAGCCGAGGGTCGAAGAGGGGCAAGCAGCAGCTTCCTGAGCTGCTCAGCAGAGCCCGGAACGTATTCGGGAGCGCCACCGTCTTTGCAATGACCTTTGCGCCATAGGTCGGGAAAACGTCGAAGTCGAGGATGAAGGATTCGAGGTTGTCGATCTGGAAGGAAACAAGGCGGGTATCTTCTTGGAAGGGGAGCATGATGTTCTTGGGGATAAGGTCCGAGACCTTTGACGAGATGGTGAGACGCGCAGCAGGGTACTTGCTGTCCTGGAAGAAAACGAGCGGCTGCTCGCCCGACTCTTCGAAGCTGATTTGTACCACCGTCTTCGTGTCGAGGAAGTTGTGTCCGTAGCGTCGCAGGGGGATGATCGGGGGCGGGAGCTCGAGAATTGGGATTGCGTCGGGGTCGAGTGCCATGGCTATCGGCGCACTGCTGCTGCCCAAGCCCATGGGGGGAGGAGGGGGAGGAGCCAAGGAGCTCACAACCTGCATCTTCCTGCCCTTGTTGAACGGGGTGAGCAGTCTCATGCATTCCAAGTGTCCTTCCCAGGCCGCGTAATACATAGCAGGCAGATCCTTCTCATCTCGGATGTTGGGGTCGGCCCCGACGTTGAGCAGAGCCTGGAGACAGGGGACGTTCCCCTCACTCGCCGCATGAACGAGCGGCGTCCAGCCATAGAGCTTGTCTATCTGATCGAGATCTGCCCCGTAGTTCTTAAGAAGGAGCAGCAGCTCGGGCGTCTGACCCGACCTGGCGACCAAATGCTGTGGGTAGAGGCCCTCCGCATCGGGAAGAATCTGGGCGCCGTGCTTGAGGAGAAGTTCGACAATGGCCACCGATCCGTGCTCGCAGGCAAGATTTAGCGGAACATGGTCTGCTTCGGATACGGGATCTAAACGGGCAGACTTTTCCAGCAGCCTTCCGACGCACTCGAGATGCCCGTGGACGATGGAGTGGATCAGGGGGGTGAAGTTGTCGTGGTCAATGAGGTTGATGGTTTCCAGGGCCGCTGTGAAGGCTGCTTGTTAGCCAATTTCGAGCAGACAAACCTGAGCAAACGCGAGACGTACCGTCAAGCAGGGAATCGAGCATATCCAGCCGGCCATGCATGCTTGCATAGTGAAGAGGCACCCGTCCGTAGACATCCGTCCTGTTGACCGCGACCCCTTTCGAGAGACCATCCTCGAGCACAAATCTGTTTCCGTAGATGGCGGCCTGATGCAAGCAATTCCGCTCATTGATGTCGTCCTCCGACTGAATGTCAACCAATCCCGTCTCGAGCAAGACCTGCAGCGCCTCAACCGGCCCTTCGCTGATCGAGGCGAGAAACGTCCTTGTGACACGCTCCATAAGAGGAATGTCCATGGTGCTGTTCGGATCCGATGCTGCTCTCAGACGACCAAGCAAATCTCGTAGCGAGTCGAGGTTTCCAAGCAGAACTGCATCAAGGAGGAGGGTATCTGCATCTCCCTCGTCGGTTCCGAGGAGATGTTGACTGCTGACAATGTGATCCGGCCTTCCCTCGAAGTTGACATTGTCGCCCTCGGCCCAAGCACCCAGTTCCTGGAGGCTTGTCGTCGCCTGGTCGGAGAGTTCGCTGACGACGGTCGCGTTGAAGAACGGCTGGACTTCGACGGCCCTCGACAGATACAGCTCCTTTGTCTTGGACTTTGACGTCTTGTCCCATTTCTTGAGGATCTTGGAGAAGGCCGTGCCATTGATCTCGATGAACTGCTGGAGTTTGTTTAGGTCGTTGGCGAACTGTTGGAAGCCCTCCTGGAGGGTGGTGAACTTGGCCGACCGTCTCGAGATACCATGGCCCCTGGACCGCAACACCCTTTTCTTGTCGAGAAGCGTCTTGAGGCGGACCTTGAGCTAGCGAGAGGAAGTGTCAATGGGGAGCAGGAAGGCGTCCTACAGGTTTAGGCAACATACCTCAGCCTCCTTTTGGAGATAGAAGGCATTGACCTTTTCTAGCTCTCGTTCCTGTGCCGGTGTCAGCACCCGCCGGGACAAGATCATGGCGACGGCGCCTGGAAACCCGCACTTACCAGTTGGAAGAAGAAGGTCGCCTTGTTTGCCTGCAAGGCCGCCTGCAGCGCGCTTTGAGGGTCATTTTGCGCGCTTAGGGTAGGGGTGGCGGAGAGTTTCTTGATGAGCTGTTTGATGCGGCCGTGTTAGTGGCACGAAGTTTGTTGGGGTAGGTCAGAACAGCGAGATCTCGGTCTCGGTCTCGGTCTGGAAACAGGAAGGCTGAGGGGACTTTTCTGCCCTCACAGCCCGGATTGCTTCAAGTCCAATCTCCCGTGTCTCGACTGTTGGGATGAAAAATTTGCATACCTTCTTGAGAGCCTTGTAATTTACGAAACTAGCAGCATACTCGGGGACCTCGAGCTGCCGCTTCTGTATTTGTTTGCCGAACTTCCTGTAGCACGGCGTCTCAGCACAGGCCTGACCCGAACTTTCCTCCACGCAGACGCCCACGCACCCCTCACAGAGATGCAGTTACAGCGAGAAGCAGCATGCTGGAGAAATAAGGAAACTCACATAATAGGGCGGTGAGACTGGCAATCCTTGTATGTCTAAGGCCCTTGGGCTCCAATCAGAGAACTGGATTAAGGAGAAGGGGATATGTCGCTGGCCTGGTCCTCAATAACGGCCACATGCAGATCTGGATGGACCCCGATAAGTGTCAGTTGCACGCCTGCACTGGCTTTGGTGGGCGAGACAAGTGCTGCCCGTCTGCCTTATGCGCGTCTATGTGACGTAAGGGTTGTGGGATGTTGGGCCAGGAACTGCAAGAAAGGCAAGAGTGAGATTCTTGTAGCACGTGGGTGGTGATGAAAGCGCACAGGGTTTCTCTCGAGGGTATGTTTGGGGGGATAACTGCCTGGTTGGGGCTAGGTGGTTTTCTCGAAAGGAGGAAACCAGGACGAGGCGAAGGTGTAAGGTATGTATTCTTTTTTGGCTCTGCGTGTCTGCACCGAGGGACGACAGGAGCGCGTCGTGCGGCCAGTCTCCCAAAGAAGCACGACAGAAGCTATCAAGGTGGTTTGTAGAGAACAGATGAACCAAGAATCCCCCGGGCAGATGACCTTTCCTCCAAGTGGGAGGACGGGAGTGACATGCTTCCAAGACGCACGAAGGGAATCAAGACTCACTCACAGGTATTGCCGATACGTAAAGTATTTCGCGATTGGGGGTCAACCTACACTAGATGGGGGTCAGACCTGCCGCTGAATGATGGTATCCTGAGACAGAACGAAAAGGCCGTGGTTACCCCGATTTTAATGCATGAGAGCCTGAGCCGCGCTGGTTGAAAGGGCTGCGCTCCGGCCGTTGTGGCGCAGAGGGGACCGTTCGGTTCGCGGTACGGAGGGTGGACGCTTTGACGGCACTCTGACACTGGAGCCCCGAATCCAAGGTATTGGCGGTATTGGCTAGGACAGACAGCAAAACCGTCGGAGGAGACAATGTTTTAATCTCAATGGAAGATACCGAGTCCCATCAAGTTCCGTGGGGATGGGAATGGAACTTGAGAAAGATTCTTGGTCCGGGCCAGGCTTTGCCGGCTGTTTTTTTTGTGGTTCCCTTCTGGCGAGAGTCTTTCCTGTTGGTGGTGCGCGTTCCGACCTGCTCATACCTTAGTGAATGCACTTGAAGAGCGGCGAAAATCGGCGCCCACACACGTGTAGATCCGGCAGCTCAGTTCCTAGTTGATGACCATGGAAAGTTTTCGAGACTCCAATTGGCGGTTGCAGTCTCGGTTAGGAAGTGACAGAAACGGGCCTCGCATCAGTGGAGGTTTTGTTAAACTCTGGACGAGTCAGACTAGTGCTACAGAGAGCTAGGCAGGCCAGCACAGGGGCGCCGTCACTTGTCGTTCCTTCTTCACTAGACAACTCTTCTCTACATGGCAGTCGCGGCTCATGAACGCTTGAGATATGCGGAATACCCGAAATGGCCTCCCACAATGCCCGCGACCTTATAAATAGATACATATATGCGATCCCCCAGTGGCAGGGGCGTGGCAGGCTGCGCCGCAGCTGCTCGTCTTGAATGGTAGAGATCCGCTGTCTCGGGATCAGATCCAAACACGACCGTAGCTTCCCTTGCTCTCAACGAGACCCCGCCTTTCCAGAACGTTCATACTGGCAGCTGACTGAAATAGGACAGATTCACCGGGAACGAAAGCTGCGTCTGGCGAGAATTCTTGCAGATGTCTTTTCAAAGCTCAAATAGACCAATCAGAATCGGTATCTGAGCCATGTGCTTCTTGAATCGCATGTGTGCAAGGCTGAAGCAAGCCAGTCCGTTTTGGAAGCGTGGCCGACCGCGAACAGATGCTCGATGGCCCCCAGTGCGGGGCAATGTGTCGGAGCGAGGCGGGGCAGATCCGTGAGGGGCTCTTGGGGCTTGCTTGAGAGTCGCAATGCATACAGAATTCTGGACTCGTCGTACCGTATTCGTACAGCTTGGGATAATATATATTGTGAGGCCACACTTGAGATGCACGATGCTGAGTGCCAAGCACATAAACCGGATCTTATTCTATACCGAAGGCCTGCTTGGATACCGCAAAGGTGCCCACTATCGAATTCATGCTCGGGCTATGGGGCTCTTTCACCGCGAGATCGGCTTATAACAATAATCACTGGATCCTCTACACCGGATTGAAAATGCTTGTTTGATGTGCAGTAGATATTGTTGTCCAACAGCGAAGAATAACCATCATTCAGTCTGCCAACTATCTAGTATACTTGGAGTTGATTGCCTGAAAATCATGAGAGAAACGAAAAGACGGTAGAAATGAAAGGAAGACTGTACGCGGTTATTTCTTGTCAGCGGCATCGCCTGTTTTTGGCTTGTCGTCCACCAAGCTTTCAGCCATAGCGTCCGCCGTGGCTTTTCTCAGCCTTTCGGTATCCTCCATCTTGATCTCCCTGCTCCCCTTTGTGTCCCTTTCATCATCACTGTCCCCGAGGCTGAATGGGTCGTTCTCTGCAATCGGGCTAGGCTCGACAGCGGACAGGGGCTGCCACTTGCTGCCTCTGCCCGCGCTTGCCGCCGGGGTCGCAGTCTCCTTCGGAGGCATCCTTGGAGATGCATCATAGACGTCGCCGATATCTTCCACCGACTCGCGAAAAGCAACCCTTCGGCCGTCGGCTGGCTTAGGAGACTTGGAAGGGGGAGGCGGCTTGAAGAGGTGGGGGTTCGACACGGCTCGCGTATTCTGGATGGGGGCTGTGCGCGCTGCGTCAGTAATGCCAGGTGATTGTAAAGGTAGACTGTGTACTCACTGCCGTCACTGTGGAACTTCATTCCGGCAAAATCATCGCTCAGCAGCTGAGGGTCCGCATCATAACGATCGTAGTCGGCGCTCCTTCTGGTCTGATCCCGAGTGGGGCGACCCATAAAGGAGCTGCTCCCCTGTGCGTGACGGTCATCATCTTCGTCCTTGTCAACCAGCTGCTCGTCTATCCTCTTCTTCAAGTTTGTAAACCACGAGTTGACCTTGGTCTGTGTCTCGATGAAGCCCTTGCGCAGACTCTCCTTGATGACGGGGAACTCGTCGTCCAGAAAGCTGGGTTCGCGCTCTGAATCATTTGGCGGCCTGAAGCCGGTCTGCTGTCGACCACGAGGCATGCCTGGTCCCCTGTTCGAGCTGTTCGCGGTCCTGGCCTCGTACGCGCCAACGCTCTCGAAGTGCTCTGCAAGCTGGCGGGCATACAGCTCGTCAGCCTCGAGCTGCGACTGTGCGGTCGATGTCGGTCCGACGGGCTCTGCCACAGGTCGGGGAGGCGGCGGTGGCGGCACATCTTGCTGCGCGGCCTCGGGATCTGTCATCTGGAGAAGTGCGTGGAAAGCCGGCTCGATGCGCCCGCCGCTAGCAGTCAGGACAGCCTTGATGACCGGGAGGTCGATCGACGGAAAGGCCTCCTTCAGCGTCTGTACATTGCTCTCTGCTTCCGACATTGGGCGAGGCGGTTTCGGCGGGGGGACTTCTTCTGAAGAGGCACGGGGTGCGCTTGGCGTAGTCGGTGTAGCAGCGGCGTTGGACTTGTGAGCAGTATCCTCCGTGAGGCTTGTTTCCTGAACGTCGTCGTCGTCGAGGTCTAACGGTCTTGCTGTGGTTGGTGATTCGGGGCCAGTTTCTGCTGTGGGAGATTTGTAGGCCTATATTATTTAGGTTTCGAACCGTTATTAGGGGTTCAAGATAATGGATGGGGCGCATAAATTCGCTTCGGGCTAAAGTGTCACTTACAGGAGCGGAGGTTGGCGCAGACATGTTGGGCAGGCGACTAGAAACAAACGAATCGGGAGCGGCTTCGAAACTGTCCTACTACAAAAAGGTCTGCGTGTAATAGGATGCGTCAAAAGGTAAAAGCAACTCTGTATTGGAACAGGCTGTTCGTTGTAGTTGAAAGGTTGTCTCGTTGGAACCGACCGAGGGTGGGGTGCGTAACCTTATGTCACCTCTGGCAGTGCACATGCGAGCTGGGGTGGGTGGCTACAGATTACGCAGCGCCACACAATCACTGATGCGGCAGGCGCAAACCGTTGGACGAAATAAGCTGTGCAGCAAGGCTAAAAGGATCTAGAACCTTGAACGTCATAAGCTCAGCTGCTTCCTTTATGCGGCTACCTGGAGTTAGATTGTTTCTTTGATAGCACGTCTAGATGTGGTAGTGAACACCGGATTGATAAAAGATCTGGATTCACGGTTGGAAACAGTCTAGATTCATTAACGCTTGGCAGCTTTAGAACACATTATTCTGTCCCAAAACGATCGACTGCGATAAGACCAAGCTAGCGGACCTGTGACGTCTCACACTATCAATCGGCCGGCCGACGGCCCACGCGACCTCCTGCCTTCGGTACGACTCCGCGCAATATTTACCTTACCCATTGCACATCCTACCCATATCTACAGTTCGAGAGAGAGAGAGTTCTCGCACATGTTATGTTACGATGGGTCAGGGTGCAAGCCGAGTAACGGCTCAGGATAAGTCAGTTCCCCTCAACACCCATCTTATAGCCCTCCTTACTCCCCCTGGTATTTCCTCTGTCCCCCTCTAGCGGTCTTCCTTCTGCATCGACTTCAACCCTCCAGAGGCTAACCGTCTATATGAAGAGCAATCCTAGACCTAAAAACCCAGCGCGACAAGCTGCACCAGTATCAACGGCGGATCACTGTCCTCACCGATCGTGAAACAGAAATAGCCCGACGGATGCTCGCCGCAGGCGACAAGAAGCGCGCTCTCCTCGCCCTGCGGCGGAAGAAATACCAAGAGTCCCTCCTCGCAAAAACCGATGCCCAGCTCGAACAGCTCGAGAAGCTTACGTCGTCTGTTGAATTCGCATTAATACAAAAGGACGTCGTGTTCGGCTTGCAGCAGGGCACAAAAGTACTGAAAGAAATACACAACGAGATGGGCGGCCTGCAGCACGTCGAGAAGCTCATGGGCGAGACGGCCGACGCTATTGCTTACCAGAGAGTACGGCGCCCCCTCACCCCTTACACTCTTTTGTCCCCCTTACCATCCCCCTATTTATACTCCATCTGATCGGGTGCTAACGTCTGTGTAGGAGGTGACCGAGATGCTGGGCGGACGAATATCCAACGCGGACGAAGAAGAGGTGGAAGACGAACTCGCCGCGTTGGAAGCAGAAGTCAGGGGCCAAACAGTGGCAGCAACAGCACCAGCACTACCAAACGCACCGAAAACGGAAATTACACTCGACCAAATATCTCAACAACGTCGGCCACAAGCAGAAGAGGAAGAGGAAGAACAACAACAGCCCCAAAGGCAGGCGCAAGCGGAGAGGAGGGAGGCTATGCTAGCTGCATGAGACATGACGGAATTGGACGGCGTTGGTGTATATGGACGGAGTTTTGGGTAGATACTTTTTCAGTTACAATTCATGATTATGACTTTTGCGAAATTCCAAGGTTTCGAAACAGTGCAATAAAGACTGAACGCGATTAAAAAAGCAAATGCTTCGCCTTCCAATGGTTCGCCTTCCAATGCTTCCTTATGCCAATGCATGAAGCTGCCATGTCGAACACATACATATGGGTGCCAACCCAACGCCATTCGCAATGCAGTTAACCATACATGCAGTCCCTGAATCAACCGCCATGGTATCCCCCCCAAAAGACAGTGCCGCCCCTCCCAACGCAACACATTACAGTAGCACTGGCTAACCTATAGTCGGGGTATCCTCCTATGTGCAAAAGTCTATGATATGTACAATGATCCACACAAGAAAACTGTCTGTCCGGCAGTGTGGATATGAGACCTCACTCGTGGCCTATGACCTCCGTTCTAAGGTGCGGATCAGCGGGTGGTCGGTGATGCTGTATACTCGGCGCCTGGGTACGGCTGGGGCATCATCGAAGTCGGCCGCGAGTGGTATATCGGTTCCGGTTCGTCGTAGGATTGATTCACGTAGTAACGGTTCTCACGGAGAGGTTCTTGACTGGAGTTTTCTCGTTAGTCGCCATCCCACATCTCCGCGAAGGGGTACTTACTGCTGGGTAGTCGGGACATATTCAATACCCACGACCCGCTCCCGCCTAGGAACCGGATAATCGACCGGATACGCGCTTCCTTGCCTCACTACGACAGGTATATCTTCTTGTCTGTACACCGGCTCTTCGAACCTCGCCACGACTCGCTCTATCCTCGGAGGCTGTGCCAACGTTGGCCGTCCGTCACGGCGGACCGGAACAGCGGAGACCAGCTGTTGTGGTTCTTGGTGGTGCCGGATGGACTCTGGTTGACGGTCGTACATTCTCGTATCAGCCGACATCGACTGCGGCTCGTGGCGGCGCGGGAACTTGTTAGAAACTCGCACGATTTCGACATAGTCGTCCGACCGGTTGTCAATATAGCGGCTAACCTCGACATCCGTATGCCGTGTGTTGCGGTCCTCCACGTAAACAGGAGCTGACTGAGTGATGTCTGTAATCGAGCGAATCGGGGGGCCGGTGGCACAAGGGTCTCGAGATGCGTAGTAAGCCGGCTGTTGTGGTGATACCTGGGTCGACGGGATGCGAGAGTCCTGAACCAGGATCGGGCGAGCTTTCGACCTGAGAACAGCATCGTCACTGTCGATCCAGATGGGGTGCGACTCCGACCTAAGAACCGACCCATCATCACGAACTATTACTCTCTCGCGATACGGTGCTGATGAAGGATGCATATTCGAGGCGCCATTATCGCGAACAGGAACTAAAGCATTCCCAGTTGGGCGCGACTGCGAGCCGACTGCAACATAAGACTCATAGCGCGAATCAGGTGCTGCAGAAGCTTGAACCGCTTTGTATCGGGAAGGCAGCCTAACAAAGCCGTCTTGTGCAATATTTGTGTGGAATTCCTGTGCAGCAACGTCCCGCTCGGACGCCATTGCACGGCTCCGAGGGTAAGACACAGCTTCCGAGGAAGCAACTGGGCTGTAGACAAGGCGGCGTTCATAACGATCAATGCCACCTGAGTGATGCGGTGGGAAGATAGACGATCCGGGAGAAGAGGATTCGATAGACTTTACAGGGTGATCTTTGTTGTATTGGCTTACCCGTTCGTACTCAGGACCTGCCGTACGCAGCGCGAATTGCCACCCAACTATAGGCCTGTATCCGTCGCTGGGCGGTATTTCCTGATCACGAACGTCCTGTGGCAGGTGATGAGAACCCGAAGGACGCGTTTGATGGGCGAAACTGCCATGGCTGAGGTTCTCCCGACGGTCAAGCGGCGCACCTCTCTGAAAGGACGAGCTGCCGTAGGGGTCGTGCCGTACATGATACAGTGGCTCCCTCGGGGTCTGTGCCCTTCTGTTTTCAGAGTTGGCATGTCCAGGCTCAGACGGTCGCCATGCTTGTGGCCCGTGACTTGTCGATATCTCCATGGGCACAAGAGTGGCAGAGCGCGGGTGCTCGTCATATCCATGGCGTCGCCTCTCAATAGCTTGATGCCAAGCCTGGTCGCGCGCTGCCTGATACCTTTGGAAACCTTTTTGGACATTCTGGGTGCCTTTTTGGGCCTTCTTAGCTGCTCGGCCTCGTTTCTTGCGTATATTTTTCTTCACCTTGTTCGTAGAACGCAATGATCCCGGATCAGCATCAATACGCAAACGAGAAGCGTTCGAGGAGACAGGGGCGCGCCTCTCGATTTCGGTAGCCAGCGCTGGCCTGGGAGGAGCGCCTTCCTTGTCAGCTTCGTTTACAGATGAATCTTGTTGCCCCGAGGAAGTTTCAGACGACTCATCTTCGTCATCGTCATCATCATCGTCATCTGTCTCGTCGCCGTCCTCGTCGCTCTCCGTGTCTGAGATTACCACGACTTCGCAGAGAATTTCATCGAGCTGGTCACGGCCCGTCTCTTCGTCTCCTCGCCACTTGACCAGGAAGTCGAGACAGAGGCCCTCAACAGCTTTTCTAGCGTTGACGTATGATGTCTCACGCAACAGTTGATCGTACCGAGTATGAGTATGCCTGATATGCGCAAGGACCGCAAGCTGGACTCGCCGTGATAGGGTGATGTCGCTGGCCAACCCCACTGGCGGATCGTAGCCATCTTTGAGCCTAGACTGTCGAGGGTAATCATATACCTGTTCGTATTACTGTTCTTTCGAGAATCAGCGAGACTTGCACTTACCTTATTGAACGAGTGTCGGAGGATCATCTCGCGGGCTGTATTCGGTATGCGAGGAAATAAGTCCCTTATCGCCGCGTCAGCTTGCTTGTCGATATCCTCTTGTCGTTCTGGGATAGGCTCAGGTCTGAGAGGGTCAGCGGTGACTAGGGTATGCTCGTCGTTCCCGAGAGATTGGCGTGCTTGTTCGACAATCGACTGTCGAATGTGATGACCAATACGATTCAAGTGAAGACTCAGTTCTCGTGAAAAGATGCCATTGGATGACTGTGTAGTCAGGAGGTTAGGGCGTGAGAGCTGCGGAGCTGGACGTCGATTACCAACCGTCACAATGAAGATCATAGCTTCCTGCTCGCGAGAGAGCTCTTTGCATGCTTTGGTTAGAGCGGGATTCCCAATGGGAACAAACTCGAAGCCTGGGGGTGGGTTGCTGTCCTCGGTGATCTGACGTTGGTCAGTATCAGTGATTAAACCGTGGCTCAACGGTCAGTGAATTCGAGATGCCTCCCATTACCTTCAACTCGAGCTTCTTCTTTTTATCTTTGTTTTCGATGAACTCGAACCATGACTGATGCTTGGAACTAGGCTGTGGCCGGTCAGGTCTCGCAACCAGTCCTGGTGGCAACGGTGCTGTCCAGTCAATGACATTGCCCCTTCGACCTCTCTTATGCCTCTCTTTCGCATGGCTACCTGTGGCCGCACCTGGGCCAGTTTTCTTTTCTCTACCCATAGTGATGACAACTATAAGTCTGCCATAGTCAAGTAGCAAAAAAAAAAAAAAAAGGATGGGATTACACCCAGGTAATACGGCCGGATAGGAGGATCAGTCTGCCAGCAGATGATGACCTTGTCTGACTTGCACTTGATGCGGTCAGATGAGAAAACTCTCCTCAAGGACGATCGGTCCAAACGGGCTGTCCAGACGAAGCAAGCAGAACACTTGCTGGCGAGAAAGCACGCGCAGAGTGACGCGGTAATTGCAAGAATAGAGGAGAAAACACCACTAGGGACGAGAATGAAACCGCGCGCCTTCTTGGAAATATCTTTGGAGCACAAAGATAAAATCCAAGGACAGGCAGGCAACTATCTCTCGTGTTTCCTGCCAAATGGAATGGGACTCCCACTCCAGCTGGGCACAAAGTCGAATGCGTTGCCCGACTCTGGTTAGGAAGTTGTGAGGCGAGAAGAGGAAGGCGCGAGTCGACGGGCGTTCCCGCCGCTTGCGGTTTTTTACCTTACACAACAACTCTCCTCACGCCCAAAACAGCCTTAGGCACAAACGTTAGCACGTCGCCCCACTTTATGCATCTGGTCTCGCCACCAAGGAACGACATGCACAATTGGACTCGATAGCTCCTTCCGTTGCATCTTCATATAGAATTGACCAAGACCTTAAAACTTTTAACGGAGAGATTTGGTTTTTGTTCAGACAGAAGAAATTCACTCAGGAGCCTGATTACTGGGAAATCACCGTAAAATTTCGTTACGCCCGGCCGGCTGCGTTTCCTTTGACATTTTCTGTCTTGACGGACTGCTAGAGAACCCGAACATCTGAAGCGGCCGGTTGTATGACCAGGGCAAACGTCAGACTCCATCCTCAGCCCTATCAGTACATCATCGGGTGCAATCCTCGCAGTCGCTTCTCGTCTTGTACACCATGGCCGACCTTGACCTCGGAGCAGCTTTTATTCCTGCGTTACACAAGCCGTCTGCTTTACTTCCTATTGCAAAACATCGCCAAAGTCTTCTGTATATGATCGAGACTTATCCGGTTACTATCGTGGTTGGTCAAACTGGCTCAGGCAAAAGCACGCAAATTCCCCAGTTTCTAGAACAGGCAGGATGGTGTGCTGATGGAAAGGTCATTGCGGTCACTCAGGTAAGTCTTCCCATGAGATGAAAAGTCAATTGCCAAAAAAACTAACACCTGATGTGACAGCCACGCCGCGTTGCAGCAACTACAGTTGCCATCAGGGTTGCAGAAGAGGTTGGTTGCGAAGTTGGAAAGGAAGTCGGCTACTCGATTCGATTTGAGGATGTGACATCGGAGGATACTCGCATCAAGTTTCTCACCGACGGCCTGCTAATAAGGGAGGCTCTTGTGGATCCCCTTCTCTCCCGCTATTCTGTCATCATGGTCGATGAAGCCCATGAAAGATCAATCAGCTCTGACATATTGCTCGGGTTGCTCAAGAAAATTCGCAAAAGGAGGCCCGATCTAAGGATAATCGTCAGCAGCGCCACTCTTCAGGCCGAGGACTTTCTCAAGTTTTTCTGCGAGGACAGTGGCGAGGACAAACCAGCAGCCAAGAAGGATCAGGAGATTGGCGCCATAATCAGCTTGGAGGGCAGAACCTATCCTATCGACGTCCTATACCTGGAGGCACCAGCTGAAGACTATTTGGAGAAAGCGGTCTCCACTGTGTTCGACATACACACGAAGGAACCCGCTGGCGATATCCTTGTCTTTCTAACAGGAAGAGGAGAGATTGAAGAAGCTGTTCAGGCGGTGTCGGAGCGGTCTGCGCAGCTTCCGCCAGGGTCGCAGTCAATACTGCCCTTGCCGCTCTATGCTGGTCTGACCACCGAGCAGCAAATGTATGTGTTCGAGGATGCACCGGCGAACTTCAGGAAGGTTATCTTCTCGACAAACATTGCGGAGGCCTCGGTAACAATCGACGGTATTGTCTACGTTGTAGACTGTGGCTTCGTCAAGTTACGAGCCTACAACCCTAGGACTGGCATAGAGACTCTGACGGCAACACCTGTCTCTAAAGCCTCTGCAGCGCAGCGAGCGGGGAGAGCAGGCAGGACAAGACCGGGGAAGTGCTTCCGGCTCTACACAGAAGAGGCGTCTCGAGGTCTCTCCGATGCCACAGTCCCCGAAATCCAGCGCTCCAACTTGGCTCCATTCATCCTCCAACTGAAAGCATTGGGGATTGATAACGTCTTACGATTTGACTTCATCACACCTCCTCCTGCAGAGCTGATGACCAGGGCCCTGGAGCTACTCTACTCGCTCGGAGCATTGGACGACTATGCCAAGCTGACCAAACCCTTGGGCATGAGAATGGCTGAACTGGCCGTGGAGCCGATGATGGCAAAAACTCTACTTTCTGCGTCGTCTTTCGGCTGCCTCAGCGAGATCCTCACGATAGCGGCGATGACCAGTCTTGGGGGAAGCATATGGATCCAACACGAAGGGGAGAAGAAGAGAGCCGAGAGCGCCAGGCGAAAATTCGCAGCCGAAGAAGGCGATCATCTCACGCTCCTCAATGTCTACCAGACCTTCGTGACCAAGGGCCGCAAAGAATCTCGTTTCTGCCATGATAACCTCGTCAATTTCAAGACGATGACGCGAGCCGTCAGTATCAGGGCACAACTCAAGCGGTACCTAGAACGGTTTGGCCTGAATGTTGACGAGTCTCTCACATCCCACTCCACATTGAACGACAGAGCTGAGCGGATTCGACGGTGTCTGACAACAGGCTATTTTGCCCATGCAGCGAAGATGCAACCAGATGGCACGTTCCGCAATGTCGCGGGGACAACAGTGCTCTACGCTCACCCGAGCTCAATCATGTTCAACCGCAAGGCCGAATGGGTGATATTCCACGAAATCATGGAAACCGGGGACAAGACATACATACGCGACATTACGAAGATCGAGAAGAATTGGCTTCTGGAGTATGCGCCCGAGTTCTACAAGTCCAAATAATGCGTTCGAGAATTCTCAGTCGAGCCGGTGCATTTGCTGCCGCTATCCGTGTTCTGAAAACAGCGGCCCACGCCCGAGAAAACCGAGACACGCACCTCGTATGCGGATAGCCGAAACCCAGAGCGGTGGGAAACTTTGTCGTACCTCGAGCGCTTGCTCGAAAGCAGCGAGCGGTGTACGACCGAGCCCGAGGACAACCCTCTGCGGACGGCGCCGTGTGTGACACGGCGCGGGAGTCACGGCGCCAAATAATGGACGCAACCTCGAAAGCCAATGAGAAACATCCATCCATAAGTCTGGGTTCGGGATCTCACGATCTGCTAAATATTGCTTTTCCTGCATTAGCTTCCACAGTGGCTGAGACAAGCCAGAGGCTGTGCCAGCTCGCTTTTCCCGGGTCTTTTCACTGGATGCTGTCTTATTCCCAGGAGAGCCTTACAACTGATGAACACGCGTTCTATGAATCCGCATAAACGCACTACAGACCCAGAACTGACTGCCCCAGCGGATAGTGGATGCCCAGATGGGTGTTCGTCTGATTTCCCCAAAGGCATTCAATGGAAATGCCGAGTCTCTTCACTATTGCAGCAACAATGATTCATGTGGTTAGGAGGTTGGAATAGCATCGCTGGCCACGATTGTGCGCTGTCGTGTATAAGAAGCACGGACAAATCGGGCTCTCCCGCGTCACTCTCTGCAGACCTAAATTCTGCAAGGCGCACCACCATCGGCCGCCATTGGACTTCTAAAGTTTACTCTCGCGGTTTTTTCACGTAGGACTTCGCTTTGGGAGTTTGCAAAACGATTTCGGGAGGTCTGTCAGAAGAAAGACCTCGATGATGGTCGTAACTTGTCAACGCCATCATTGCCAGTGTTTTCTTTGGAAACGCTGCTTGTGGGTAATGTCAAATACAGCGCGCGCAACCCCCTGAAAAGACTGACACAGCTTCATTTCGGCAAAGTATCGTCCCACTTGATTTTATGGGGTAGGGTACATTACAAGTCGAGGAGCATCCCAGGACCAGCGGAAAAGCATCGCTGCAATCCCGCAATCCGCGCTGCGAACTCAGGGTCGCGAAGTCGGCAACGTCCAGAACGGTACAAGCGGGCACGCGAGATTAGCGCCATCTGGAAGAGGAGTCTGTTCCTGCATAAGATGCCTGGCAGCGAGCGGTTGGTGCATCGATGGGCACCTTCCCTGTAGCTTTCACACCGAAGCGCGGCCTCTGAGTGGCTCGCTGCTCGATCTGTGCCCAAGTTGTGCAGCTGGCTCGCACTTGCCTGTCTGGATTAGCCCTGAAAAAAAGGGCAAAAAGTGGACACTTTCCACAGCGTCGGCCACTGAGAGCGACAGAACGACCTTGCACCCCTGTTGGGAGTCGCGGTACCCAGCGACGCCTCCCCTTTTGATTGAGGTGAAATTAGCAATTCTAATTCGTCCAGCAGTTTTGCCCAGCAGTCCAGCTTCCACGACAGTGAGTGAAGCGATCTTCCGGCCCTCAGGCCTGGCAGTCCCTTTCCTCCTGACGGAGATTTGGGCGTAGTGAATGGGTCGGGGTCCCCCGTTGTGTACTTTGTTCGACCGCTTCCAGGCCTCCGTGGGTTGCATCTTGGGCCCGCTGTCTGCCGAGTTTCTTTGCAGCTTGCAGAACGTCGTCTCTTCTCCGCCTCCTCAACCCTCATGTAATCCTAATCTTTCCCCTCCCCATATCGACTCCGAGGTCAGAGACGGATGCCCAACTACACCGTCTTTTGACGTGTGATACACTCTCTTTTTCCTGTCTTCTCTCCTCGAGGTCTGCCTGCCAGCGGGCGTGCCGTTCTTTTTTTCACAACAGCTTCACTGACGAGACGACGATCTTTTCACCACTGTCACTCTTTTACTGCGTGCATTTGCCATAGAAAGTCCGCTCTTTTACATACAGGTGTTCGACATCGGTCCTGCTTTTCCTGCTGCTCTTCGGGTCTTTGGGAGTCAATTGTCAATACGAACTGTCTGTTGTTGTTTAACCGCTTCCCGGTCGATCAGAAAGCAAGATCTTCGAGAAGCATCCCGCGTTATGTTTAGCATGATAGCACTATACCGGAGCTACTAAGGTCGACATTTCTTCCGCTCTCTACCGCGAACACCAAAACACTCAACTTGTCACGACGTCAGTTTTTCTAGGGGTTTAATCTTGGATTTGGATCACGAAGGAGGTGGGATATAAGAACTGGTGAAGATGGAGGATGTCGGGTTTGGTGGACATTCCTATGCCATGGGCTCTAGGATTCCGTCGATCAGAGGTCGAGGCGCGATGGGATTTGGAACCTCAACAGTTGGATCCCAGATACCCTCCCGGGCGGTGTTTGGACGAGCTGCGACAACCTCGCAATGCAACGACCCGAACCTCTGCCAGAAGCCTGTCGGAGGCTCTATGACTATTCCGATTGTTCTCGGAGTCTGGTAAGTTGCCCTGATCAAGCTGTGATGGGGCGTTGCAGCTCACATCGTGCTAGTATTCCTGTCGTTGTCGCTATCAGTGTCCTTCTGTACCTCCACCGACGAAATGTCAAGAAGCAGCAAAGGGAAGACGCCATGGATCCTCACAAATCCCTCGACTTTGGCTTGGCGGAGCAGGCTGCCAGGGGAAGCAATGGGAAACGGAAAAGCATTCTGGGCAGGGAGAAGGACCATTCACGATTCAAGCAGATGTCGATGGACATGAACTTGTCGAGCCCCTACCTCTTACCGCCGGAACTGCAGAACTCGCGGGAATCGTTGGCCCGCTCCCTTCACGCGAACGAGGCGGATCCGTATCGGCCGGTAGCTCAGTATGCTGCTAGTGACGCTGCTTCTATCCGGTCCAGAGGAGCCTCGATCTACACCCCTTCACTGGCTTCTCCCAAAACGCTTGTTCCTCCTCGTCCATTCCCCAGGTCTCCTACTTCACCTGAGCCGCCAGCTCGTGCAAAGTCGCCTCAGGAATTGCCGGGAGAATCACCGCCACGACCTGTTGCCAAAGATGCCGGTCCGGCCCAGGCTGAACTGCCTGCCGAGGAGGACGTACGTATGCCAGCGGTTCCGATTATTCAAGAACCACCCGCCGCTGCAAAGGGCGGTGCTCGCAAGCCAATGATGTCTCCGCCACACCAAAGTCCTGCTGACTCGGCCGTGGAGATGGGATATGAAAATCCCTTCGAAGTCCACGAAATTCCTGGGCCCGAGCAGCCTGGTCTGGGGATCGCGGATCACCACCAGCCTCAACAAGCGTCTATCCATAACGCTCCCACGAACCCCCATACACCGCAAGTGGCAATTATCGAGGAGGAGCCTCTGGAGTACTACGATTACGACTATCCGGATGACCAGCAGAATGTCCATGGACAGCAGCAGCATGGCGGGCATGACGAGAGGGGACGTAATATGCAGAGACAGTCTCATATGTACGATGAGAATGGTCAACAGGGCGGTGGCTTGGGAGTGCCGCAGCAGCGAGACACTCGCCGTCTGTCTGTAGGCTTCCGTCCTCTTCCGCCAGACGACATTATGGATTCAGAAGATCCCGAGTACCGAGCCAATCGGATCAGGTCCTTCTACAAGGAGTACTTTGACGACAGCGGCAGGAACGATGCTGCGCCGCCCATGCCCCCGATGCCTCAGCAGCACCACCATCAGCAGCAGCAGCAGCAACAGCAACGTGGTGGGAACGATTACTATGAGGACTATGATGACAACTATGTTGCTGAGGGTCTCCCTTACTTCGATCCCGAGACAAACACGTTTGTCATGCCCTATGCGCAACCCGTGGCTCGTCGTGCAATGACACCTCCGCCGACTGGCCAAAGGTTCGCCGGTCCGAAGCCTCCGCGGGCCTTCCACGGTTCCCTGGCTAACATGAACGGGCCGCGCGGCCCGCGTGGGCCTCCACGACCCGATTCTTCGGTATCCAACGCCATGGGCCCCCGCCCAGGTTCGTCAGTGTCGGCTGCTTATGGTCGGCCTCGAGCTGGTTCGACAATGTCAGGAGGCCGTTTCGGCGGAGCTCCTCGGAAGCCCATGCCGCCTCCTGCTCCGCTCAACACCCTCCCCAATCCGTCCAAACTCAAGGATGATTCGTTCGCCCTCTTGGGCTCCATCGAGTTTGCACCGCCAGAGAGCTTTGCCGACCGCGCTCGTGGCCGGTCTCAGAGCCCGGCTGGGGAGCGCCGTCCCTACAAGGTCAACATGCCGGCGCACTCGCCTTTGGTGAACGCTTTTGAAGAGCTTCCCGTACTGCCCAGCCCGTAAGTCAAGTTTCAAAATGTTGTGTATATGCCGCTGTACTAACACTTGTTTCACAGTCATCTTCTCCGTAAATCCGCCACTTTCACAGCGTTGGACTTTGCTCCTCCGCGTAAGTTCACCGAGGGCGGCGATGCGCGCAGCGAGACGGGCTCAATCCGAAGTAACCGCAGCGGCACCTCCGCTGTTGCCCTGGCCGCTGTCCGCAACGGTGCCGGACGCGTCAGTCGCCTGCCCGGCGACACGGTCTTTACGCAATCAGCGATGCAGCAAACACTGAAGCCATCATGGAACATGCGTGACTAGACACGCCCATGGTCTTGGATGATTGACGAGCATATCCTTGTTGGTAGACTCGATGAAGCAGTCGCGGTTTTCCCGCTATTCGCTTTGCAAGGGATGGTAATGGGCCGACCATTCAGTTGACGGTTCTCCCTAAGACTGAACAAGAAAGGCATCTTGCCATTCAACAACAAACTAAAACTAATCCAGTAATTGTCCATAATATACTGGTAATGTCTTGTCAATATTTTTGTCACATACACCAACAAACACATGTAGTAAAGGGGGTTGGGTAGTGGAGTTTCTGGAAAGCGTGGGGGACATTATAAACTTTGAGCGTTTCAAAACAGCACACAAGACAAACAAGCCAAACCTGGTACACCAGCCATATCATGACCTGCCTGCCTATATAACTCCTTTTTACAACAATTGGCATGACCTCTGTTCATATTGCATTTACATATACATATAGAGAAAGGGAAACTTCAATGGGACAATAAACATGCTCTTGGGCAAAATTAAAGAATTACCAGTTACTCTGATCTTCTACCTCACCTCGTGGCAACCAACTTTTGTACCCGGATACGGACTACTGGTAAGGTCTGTCGTGTTAGTGTCCGTTGGAATTCCTGGGTGTATGTATATATGCCATGTTGCACGGGTAATGTACATGAGGGGTCATGATGATTAAGCTTAATGTTCTGTACATACACATGACACGACCCGGGTGCCGAGGGTTGCGCAACTACGTACTAACGTGTCGGAGAGGGAAGGCTTTTATTCCACACGTGGGAAGAAGACGAGCGAGACTCTTATTAAGATATATTTACTAACTTGAAACTTATCGTAACCCACTGCAGTCAGTCAGTTGGCGAGACTCGAGATTTTAGAGAGCTTAAGACGACTGGTTTAGATTAGCTCCCCTCATTGATAGATACCTTGGTTCTTATGTTCCAAGCAAAGCCTTATACATAAATGCTCCGTGCAGCGAGCCCCCATGTGAAATGAAAAAGGGACACTTCATGAACCAGAACGTTATTAGCAAGTACAAGTCACTGAATATATGAGCAAAACGAGCAAGAGAACTGTAAGCCCCTTTCAAGGAACGGAAGCTGCTTACATGAGGGCTGACCAAAAAGAGCGGAGAAACAATAATATAGATTACTGCTGTAATAGAAGATGGTAATTAGGAGCCGTAATGAGTTACGTACACGCGACCACTTAATCGTGATTACTCGGAAACTTAAGTAATTAAGAGTTGATTAAAAGACATTAGAGACATAACTTACTACTTATCGAGTCCATGATTTGCTTCATGATAGTATTGCTCAGAGTAAGCTATGTACTGATGTTTACTTGCGGCTTGCTTCGATGACTTCGTAACGAGAATCGTAGCTTAGGCCTGTCTATCTGGCTTTTTCAGTATTGTGTTATATTGTAATACTACTCCGTCATGTAGCCAACACAGGGCTTCCAATGAACAACAGGCTGGGGGGGCTTCCCCGTGATAATTACTGAGTGTCCAACTGAGGTATTAATCCAGCGGCTTAGTCTTCTTCGTATGTCACATGAACATCGTCTCGGAGTGCCGAAATAGAGCTCCCATCACAATTTAACAGCAAGTTTTTTTTTTTTAACTTCTTATAGCAAAAGGCTGACTTCGCTCCTTCGAGGAGAATGGCGGTAGCTTCCTCCTCAAAATAATAGGGTATCCTTTACATGATAAGATATAACCCAGGATCTCGGTGGAAGCTGAAGGTAGTTTGTGGCTGCTCACAAGTAGAGCTTCCTTAGAGCGATGTGTTCAAGCGGAGCCCAGAGGAACACCAACCGGTCGCTCTGAAACCGAGGGTTGCGAGGTTTCCGACGGGTCCCGTCCATACGTCGGTCACCTCTCCTTGTATTTTTTCACGCTCGTTCTCGTTCTCATTCTCATTCTCATTCTCATTGCCTAGGTCATCAATGTAACTGTGCTAGCACGTCGTTATACTCTTCTTAGCTGGCGACAACAGAAGAAGCATACTACGTATTGCCACCCGTATAAAGGGCTACACGAACCGGGTGAACTACGCCGAAAGGTTACCACGACCCTGTTACTTCTTGAGTCGTATTATTGTGGAGTACCTTGGAGAGAGCGAGAACGAACTATGGAGAGTCCTGAGGAGGTTAGTTTTAGAGGGCAGTATGACTGAAGTTCCGTTCATTGGACAAATGCAGATCCCGCGCGGCGTCTCCGGGATCCAATCTTCTAGACACGTCGGGAACCGGAGTATCTCAGCTGCTCACGTAGTGACTGGCGCAGAGTGTTGAACCATTGCTGTCTACTTTAGTCTACTCATAAACCATTATGTTGGACGCTTCCGAGACATGTCACCTAATTACTTGGCTTTTTACATACTTAGCCTTGCTCACCAAAACCTTTGGTCAAACTCAATCTTGACACTTTTGATGCACTTCTTGAAGCCATCTTAAGCCTATCAGTGGAGCGGCTAGAGAAGCGCGGTACAGTAAGCCAGCCCATCGGAGTGGAGTAAGCACCACCAGCCACAGTAGATCTCGGGGCGGAAACCTCGGGACATCGGCTTGTCATTCCTTTTCGATCTCGATATCAGCTTACTACAGCTCAACATTTTCGGCTTGTTCAGCTCCTGCTGTTCAGACTATACGCAACACGTGATAGTCTAGAACTCGTCGACCATCCAGAGAAGTCACCGCCTCCTCATCGGGCTTGATGCACGGAATATTCATAAAAATAGACTCCAGATTTCTGCGTGGGGCCAATAAGCACGGAGTACAACGTGCATGATGTGCACGGCTTTGCAGGCACTGCCACTGCCACTGCCACTCCACGACACAGACGTCGCCTTCCTCAGTCAACCAAAATCCATTATGATGACTGGAATGGCAAATTCTAAACAGTTGCGAGCTGCTCAAAAAAGCCAATGAATAACACATCAAAGTCAACCGACAGCCCACGAGAAAAATGCTAAAGGGAAGCACGTGCAATCTGAGGAAGTACTGGAGGCTCTAAGGTCAATGTCAGCCGAAACCCCGACCCCGCTCCACCTGGCGGCACTCCGGAGAGCCGCCGTCGGGATGACGTTAGATTTTGGCTTAACTGCTGAATTATACCTTTCCCGGCCTTGGATTTGTGGAGGGCTGGTTTCAAAAACCCGTATACATCTAACTGTGATAGACAGCCGCCATAAATAAGATGTAATACACACCGAGAGCCGCGGATAGACGTCACTGGTCATGCTCAGGGTCGAATCTCGTCATCGACAGGAACAAGACCATGCTTTGTTCGGAAAGGGTTCTTCCCCGCGCCTTGTTACGAACGTGTCCGATGGTGATCTTGCCTTTCTAGCGTACCGGCCAGACAGATACAGACAACAGCCCAGGCACACTTGTCCTGAATTCAGCTTCCCGAGAACTTTTAGTTCGAAAGCCTATTCGTGGCCTTTCCTTTGCACTGCAGGATACAGTAAGTGATATGTAGCTAAGGTAACACGTGTGTGCGTATAAGCTGCAGCGAAGCCATGCAGAAGCAGGAAGTAGAGTTCGTGGGGTTTGGTTGGTGTCCGAGGAAGGAAGGTGGTTCAGCTTGGCTTGCTTCCGCTTTGCTGCACTTGCTGACGGTCATGATCTTTCGTGCGACCAAAAAATGCTGCTACTAGACCCCGAGAAAGGGTCTTCTGGTCCGTTTTGCCGCTGTTGAGCAATCTGTGGTACAATATCTGCGTGTCGAAGAATTGCCGGGTGCAAACTGCAGGTGTTGTACGCCGTAACACAGCAGAGAGCAGAGAGCACTGGGAATGGACTTCATTCACACGCGGGCAGGTTTCCGGCCGATCCCCAGCCTAGAACCAGGCCGCACGACCTTGGCACACAGGAAGCAAGCAGGCAAGCAAAGCACTAAGGTAGAATACAACCTGCATGCAACATGTGTTTAGATACATTAGATAAACCTTTTTAAATACCAATGCCCCCCCCCTTCCTATCCCGTAAGCCCTTCCTGCTTGCTTACAACATTTAATCTTCGAATTCCTCATACCAGTGAGTGAGGCCGACTTAACGACAAACGACACCGTCACATATTTGCGGGTGCCCAAAATAAGTCCCTACCACGAACGACTCGAGTACCTACGCATAACCGAAACGACAAAACCAACGCGAAAAGCAAAGAACAGTTTCATGCGATAGGAGAAACCCCTATTCGAACGCAGGAGAAATCCAGTTTTTGTCTGGAAGCAAGAGTCAGGTATCTCAGAAAGCCGAGAATCTCAAACCGTCGTCGACGTCAAAGGACCCAAATTTGGATCACGTTTTGTTGCACGAATTGGTACACCTTGGATAAAGACAGACACCTTGGAGAATGCCAGCAAGCACCCAGTGCTGACAGAGTGCGGGCGACGAATTGGGTAGATGTTGGGAACGGGAATAAGACAACGCCAAGGCCTCACCAACAACGCGGATTCCTTGACATCTTTGAGACGCTGGCACGCATAGGAGGAAAACAGTGACGCAGTCAGGTTCCACGACACCGGCACTTCAGCTTGACTTTGGCTGAAATCAATTTTTATCGTGAATTCCAGCCGTGGCGCCGACAACTCACCTCAGCGGCCAGCCAGCCAAACTCACGGCCCAGTGCACCGACCAAAACCGCTCACCTTCCAGGTTCCGCCTAGCAACTCACATCACCCCAGGAACAGAAGGAGCCAAAGGCGGGAGCACAGATGATGATAATTGGACCGGGCATCTTTTAGCGAGGCACTACCGTCACATCCGAACTGACCGTCGGGGAACCAAAACTGAACGATCTACGCTGACACCGCGACCGTTCCTCCAGAGGCGACAAAACATCACCTGGAGACAGGCAGGCCATTGTCAAACGCCAGCCAAATACGGATACAGTTGAGCCGCCAGGAAGCTAAAGAGAGACAACGCATCAGGGAGAAAAAGCCACTGCCAGATCTGCGCCATCACATCACGGGGCTGTTAAGCTTGACACCCTCCCATTGCCGCCGAAATACGACCTGTAATCCTGCGGTATTGCTCCTCCGCAATTGGGAGTAGCGCTACTTGAAGCACAGCCCACACGCGCTGTATTATCCGTCTGTGCCCAGCTGGCGGCGTGCTTTTTACGGGGTCGAGCTAGTACCTGGGCTGGGCACGAAGCAGCCCAAGCCCCCATTGAGCCGTGGAAAGGGAAAACAACCTTACAATTCCCATCTCGCGAAAGACACCCCTGTAAATCGAGGTCAAGCCGCTCCTGCCCTCTTTGTCTTCGTCGTCCTGACCAGCGCTTTCTCCGCATCCTCTTTTGCTCGGTCATTCCCTTCTACAACTTCACCAGAGCGATTTCTTGTCGTTTCTGGGTTTCCTTTGGCCTTTTTGTTCAACCTTGCACTCTTTCCGACCTTCTGGAACTCTGATTCCCGACGACTCGCGTTTTCCCGTCCGCCCTGACGCCTAGCCGCCAAGCGACAGGTCGACATCGAACGCTTCCTGTGCTCAGCCATTCATTTGGTCTCACGGTTCCGACTCTCAAACGCCTCCTTCTGCGCTGGTCAAGACGCCGTTTTGCCCGCCCTCAACTGCCTCTCCTTACCACTGCCGCTCCTCGTTTGGGGACACAACCCGACCAAAAGGTTCGTAGCCTTATAACTCCTTGTTTCTGTTTGTGTTAGTCTGATGCACAACCGCCGCCGACAACCGCATCTTTCGTCTGAGACCTCTCAACAATGGTATCGTCATTGATCGACGCACATTGTGCCCTTTTGCGCCATGAGAGTGGACATGCTCTTCACTTCTCGTCTGCAATACTTCTGCCTTGCATTGGAATTCTGTTTTCTTTCTTTTCGTTGCAATGCATTTCTCGATAGGACTCGGGTGCTGACATGGCTGTTGTCACGTTTAGGGACTTTCCACGGTTGAAGCCTCGCGTCTTCGCCATGTCTAACACTACAAGTACGGCCAGTCCGCAGACGTCGGAAACTCCTACGCCGTCGCCGACGAGTAGCACAGCCCCCAGTTCTTCCACGCCCACAGCTGCCACCACTCCGCCGGAGACTACGTCCTCGGTGACGCCTCCCACCACATTAAAAACTACAACAAGCAGTACACCACAGACCACACCTCCGACATCATCGGTTGCACCACCGACTTCTAACTCACCAACGCCAACATCGACAACACCACAGACAAGCACGAGTGAACAACCAAGCGTTATAACACGAACAACGCAAATCGTCACAACAGGTGCCGAAGGGGGAACTAGTACAGTCATACAGACGATAACAGCTTCATTAACTTCCACCGGGTCACCAGATTCGGGCGCGACCGCTTCGACCTCCCTTTCACCCTCAGGCTCAGGCTCCGCCATCAGCCCAGGCGACCCATCTTCGGGCAGAGGATTGAACAACAGTGGGAAGATTGCCGTTGCTGTGGTTGTTCCAATTGCCGCGGTTGCCCTGCTAGTACTAGCGGGTATCTATCTGTGGCGCAAGCGAAAGGCACGCAAGGATGCGGAGGAGCAGAGGCGCAAGGAGGTTGAGGATTACGGCTACAACCCCAATGCTGACCCCACGATACCCGCCGTTGCTGCCGCCGGAACCTATGAGATGAAGGAAGATGGCACTGCTGGCTACAGAGGTTGGGGCTCTACCACGCTGGGTGGCTCGACCGCTGGAAAGGCATCAACGACCATGTCCGGCGGCGCTGCTGGTGCAGCCTACTCGGACGCCCCTTCGCCCACTCCAGGCGGCGTTTCGGACACGCGATCTGGAGAGCCCCTTATGCACGATGGATCGGTCTCGCCCGAGGGCGAGATTCTTGGAGCTATGGGTCCTGCAGCAGCGAACAACCGTGGCGGCGATGTGCACCGAGGTCCTTCGAACGCGTCGTCATCATACAGTGGCGTCGCCCGATCTGACGGATCAGGAGAAGGCCCGATCGGAGCGGCCTACGGTGGCAGCCCCCAATACTACGATCAGTACGGAAACGGCAACCCCTACGCCGACGGCTCGTACAACAGTCGACAGGGAGCGCCCGCCGAGATGCCGGGAGCGCCAGTCATCCGGGACGTCACTGCGAGGCGAAACACACGCATCGAAAACCCAGCACACTACCCTCAGCAGAGTGCTGGTATTTCGCAAAACTTCTGATTTTCTGTCACCGAGTTGTTTTCGGCTTTGCGCAAAAGGATACCCTCTTCGGATTGGCTACGCTGCCTTTCGTACACATATACACGGCCTGATTGACGTTGAGAAACGATGTTGATTGCTTTCTGTCTTTTGGCGTTTCCGGTTCGGTCACTCTCCAGCATCTATCCACTATTCTTCGCTACAAGTGTCATACACAAAACCTAATACGCCCAGATCTGGCAACACTGTCAGGTCTCAGCACGCCACGCCCCTTTCCCCTTTTACTGGGGTACTTTTTCTCCAAACATACTTGCAGCCATGCACACGCATATATGGGCCATCGTTTTGTCAGCAGAGGGAGAGTCTCGGGGAGGAGCTGTACTTTCTAATCAATGTACGATTGCATGTCGGTTCACGTCTGCGCACGGAGGAGGAATAAGTGCGGCATTTGATGTTGAGGTGGTAGGTTTAGGTATCCTACCAAGGGGTAGCAAAAGGGGAGAAGAAGGAGACGCGCGGATAGTAGGCAGAGATGATGGACAGACATGGCACTCCGATACGGAACCATCGTTGGGGGTCTAGTGGACATGTACAAGTCACAAAAGTAACACAAGTTTCAACAAAACATGGGGCAGATGTATATAGTTGCTTTTCCGATGCCAACCTAAACACAGATCTTGTGGTAATGCTCAGAGTCGAAAGATAACAGTGGTTGAGTGTTAGCACTTTTTTCCCCTACGAGTGCTGAACATGATTGTTGTGATCTATTTTCCCTTGAGGCGGCAATGTTGGGGGTAGTGGATGAAAAGGAACATCATGGTCCTTGAACCAAATCATCATGATTAAGTTGGGAGTGATGATGTATGTACTGAGAAGGGTGTAGCCTTCTAGTCTTGTGTGTTGTGTTTGCAAGGGGGGGGGGGGGGATCGAACCGCTTGACGGGATCTGATCTGATCTGATCTGCTCAAGAAGAAAAATTCTATGCAGGAGGAGAAGTAGAGGCAAGTTACACACAACTGCCATCCCATACATATCCCAGTTCTTATTATTTTGCTACGTCGTTGCATACATAACGTTACGCCATGTGATATCATATTACACATGCTTATTATTATTATTATTATTCCGTACACGTGTACGTGTGTGCTTGTATTACGAAATATATATATGTGTGTGTGTGTGTGTGTGTGTGTGTACGATCGGATGTCTGTCGTGTCCCCCGTGTCCGAGAGGACGTGATATAAGGAAGAAGAAGAAGAAGCCAGAAGACTCGGCTCTTGGTCGATTTGTTTTTGTTAACAAAGACTGGGGTGGTTTTCTTTTTTTTAAAAAATTATTATATAAAATCCTGAACCTTTTTATATATATAGATAGATAGATAGACGTAGAACCAGCGCTGCATTATACATCATAAGCCATGTGAACTAAATCCAATCATAGCTTGGCCCTCCTCATAACCTCAGCCCAAACCCCTCCCCCTCCCCCTCCGGCCGCTACTTTCTTGTTCCCGAGGCCTTCACTTAGGACCACTCTTGGCCACCAGAACCTGCAAGCCGCCAGTTCTCCCTCCGTCAGGGCACTTACTTTAGCAGGTGTACCCTTTCGTCTCCACCCTTCTCTCCCTCGGCGTTCGTCGTTGCCCTCTCCAAAGACCAGCAACCTCCCCTTTCCACCTCCCACCTTTTTACTCCCACCACCTTTGTCTGTATGATCCCACCACCACCGTCTCCCCTTAACACCCTCTTCTTTAGAGTACGTCCACGCCTCATCCCGACCAAACGGCGTTTCGAATGCTGGCCACTCGATGACATCCCTGATTTTCGGATCCACCCCGTCCACGTTCGGGTTCCCTGACGTAGAAACCACGAACCGCGCCCAAGCACCGTGCATCGCATCAGACACCGCACAGAGGCCCTGCATAGGACCGCCGTGTTTACCGCCCCTACCCAAAACGTCCATGTCGTGCGCCACGACGGGCGCTTCGTCCCCGTGGTTGGCGGTGCCCCATGCTGACGTCGCCGCGTAGCGGTATACATAGACCGGCGGCGCTTGCTGTCCCTCAGTGTTGTTGTTACACGTGTTGATAAAGTGTGCCGTCTGCAATACGGGACAGATGTATGCGTAGTGCGAGTATGCCGCATCCAACCTCATCCACTGCTTTCCCTCCCCGGGTAGTACACTTTTATATGGTGATTTTGGGTTGGTGACTGGGTCAGGATACAACCGCTCCAGCTCGTCCAGATCCGCATCACTAAATGACGGTATGAGACCCTTGAAAAATGCCCGAAATTCTTCGTTCGTGTTTGCTTTAGCAGGGATGAACTGCGTCCCTTCGTTCGTGTTAAACCCTACGATCATTGGCACCTTCAGATGCCTTCCCTTGATCCAGGAGTTTATGGGTAGGTCCGGTATCACCGGTAGACTGTCGTTTGTTCGTATTGTTGTTGTTGTTGAGTTGGATAGCGAATTAGGTCCGTCAATGACGGGCTGGAACGGCCAAGTGACGCTCTCTTCGTACTTGTCCCACACCGCCTTGCTCGCGCTGACAATGGTTTGCAGCGGCAGCTCTCGCAGGGTATCAAAGACCTTTTCCTCTGGGACACCCTCAACACCAGCGGCTATCAAGAACTCCCGAAACTGGACAAGGTGACGGGGATGCGTGGGATGGAACACCGCCCGTGCAGTAGTCGCCCCAGACTCCATGATAGCCTTGGCAAACGGCGCTGGCCCGGGGAGCTGGGAGTAGTACATCACATGGTGACCGATCTACCCCTTCATTAGCTCACACCATCCACAACCCCCCCTTTTCTTTTACAAGTAATGGTACTCACCGAATGTGCACCAGCAGATAGGCCCATGATGGTAACGTTCTCCGGGTCCCCTCCAAACGCCTCCACATTTTGTTGAACCCATTCAAACAGAAGTTGCTGGTCCTTTATACCCAGGTTGAGTAACCCTTCTTTAGCCGTCAACGCCGACGGCAAGAACCCCAGCGCGCCAACACGATAGTTGAAATTTATCCCAATCATCGGGGAATCCGTCCACGCTATGAAGCTGGCCATGTTTCGTTCGATGCCCACCCCTCCGTTGAACCCTCCTCCGTGGACGTACACGGCAACCGGCAGCTTTGCCCTCCTGCGTTCGCCGCCATCGCTGGCGACATAGTAGTACCCATCTTGGTCAACCAACCCCGCAGGCCGGTAGATGTTGGCGTTCAGACAGTCCTCTCCATACCCCTCCTTCACCACGCCCATGACCGGGCAGGCGATGCCAAACACCGATGCCTCGTACGTCCCGTTGCTCTCTGGCAACACTTGCGCAGGCCGGAACCGATTCTGCCCAGCGGTGGACCGTGCAAACGGCACCCCGCGGAACGCTTCGAGCGGCTTCGGGAACCGGTTCGACGCGTCCAGCTTCACACCGACATATCTGCCCTGCCTTAGGGCCACGGTCGGACGCCCACCACCACCACCACCATCCATTGTTGTCGTCGGTGTATTCCCTTGTACTACTACTGTCGTCGGTTTCGGCTGTGTGTAAGTCGGCTGTGTATGTGTGTTCTTGGCGCCGCCCGCTGTGCCCGTTGTGCCTGCGTTGCCAAGCTCTGGGGTAGTAGTAGTAGTATGTCGATCGTCCTCCCCAATTATGAGCCTCAATGGATTGTAAGGTGACTCTGAAATAGCAGAAAGATCATGGTAAAAATACAACAACACCAGAAACAAAAAGGATAACCACGCCCATAGAAGAGCGCGTTTGGATAACACCCGCTTTAGCTTCGGCGGACACATTTGTGAAGCGACGCGGCGGCCGACGCCCGCGATCGCCTGATGCTTGTTGTGTGGGGAAGCAAAGTGTTACCGGTAGATCTAAACGGTGTGCGGAGCAGCGTCGGGCTTGGCATCGTCGCTCCTCCTCAGCCGACGATTATTTTTTCTTGGCTGTTTCTTTTTTACTGCATCGGCTATATGTATATTCTCCTCACATTATCGGATATGTGTGGGCCCGGCATTGTTGATTTCCTTCATAGGGGATCTAAAGTTGGTCAAGCGGCCTGGACGCGGGATATTGTATTGTCGAAAGAAGTTAAAACGGATGGAGTTGATGAAATGGGAACTGCTGAAAGTGGGGGATCCGAGTAACAGGGAAACAGGAAAGAACCGGACCAGCTGGCGTCAGGTTCGTCGCGTCTGGCCGGGCGGGTAACCTTATCCAGTTATATTAGCGCGCTGCGGAAGAGCTCCCGCAAACGAACGACGGCCCCCTTGCAGCCGCTCTCCACTGGCGTGCTCGAGCTCTTGGATGAAACTGAGAGAGACTGCAATCACTCAGCTTGACGCATCAACAACTCTAGAGAAACAATATAATGTATTTGTCTTCTTTGCTTTTAACAGCTTGATTCTTCATGACAAGTAAAACAGCTGATCGAGAGCTTCAGCGAAGCTTGGTCGAGAATGACTCGAAATGCCCTGGTAGGCTAAATGATACAAAAAACTCCACAGCAACCACCTTTCCAAGCCGCCCCCTGAAACCATAAAACCGCCCCCAAGCTGATCCTGCTATGCATACAATCGAATTAAGACAAGGCTGAAGAAATAAGAATAGCCAAAAAAAAAAAGACAAAGAGAACAACAAAGTCGCAGTGGTCACATGTATGCTTTACATGCTACAACCCTCAGGCTGTGGTGGCAGCCACCTTCATGGAGCGTCTCTTAGCCCACTCGCGGGATCTCTCGGCAGCCTCCTGACGGGCTTGCTTGGCGGCCGCCTCCCTTTCGCGGCGCTCACGCTCCCGCTCGGTTGTAAAACTGTTGTCGCGAGCAAAGATTTCCTTGGCTCGTTGCTTTTGTTGCTGGACTTCCTCAGCGCTAACAGCGCTACGCTTCCCGACACTACCACCACCGTGGATACTACCCGTCGAGGTTGATGTAGCCCGGCTGACGTGCGCATTGGCTGACGAGTCCACAACCGTTCCCCGGCCACGAGTCGGCGCCGTGGTGCTGAGTCTTGCATGCGATGCCGATGTGGTGACGGCGATGGAGTGGCGTTTCTTGACGGTCGGCGCCGCCGACGCGGTGGTCTTCTCAGCCTGAGTGGCCTTGACCTGCCGCGCTATGCTCGCGGCAGTCTGGCGGGGCAAGGTGCCCGGCGCGATGCTAGCGCGGATCGGCCTGGCCTTGAACTCACGTCTCTTGCGCTCCTCCTCCTCCTGGGCCTTCAGCTTGGCTTCCCGCTCCTCTCGCTTTCGGCGAGAAATGGCATCGCCAGGCAACTCGAACTTGGGCAATGTGGGCGGCTTGGTAGTCTTCTTCACAAGTGGCTTAGAAGGAGAGGAGGATCTTGCCACTGGACCAGAACTATGCTCGGAGCCGTTCATCTGGGAGAGACGAGCCTCGCGCTTCTCCTTCAGCTTTCGGGCAACAGCGTCGCCGGGCAGCTCAAAGGTAGGCACCGTGGGCGGCTTGCTAGACTTCGCAGGGGCCTTGGGTGGGAGAAGGCTTGCCGGTCTCGTCACGGTGAGCTTCCTCGGAGCTGGCGGCTTGGCAGCTGGCTTCTCTTCTTCCTTGGTGAGCGTCGATCGACGGGCAAACGAAGCGCGTTCCGTCTTCTTGACTCGCACTGTGCTAGACGCTGGCTTCTTCGTAGACACGTCCGTCTGTTTGGCCACAGCGTTGCCTGAGACGACATCGCCAAGGCTTTGGGTGCGTGCATGCAAATTCTCCCTCTCCTCCGGGGACAGCACTCGATCAACCTGCGTCACCTCACTGAGAGCCTCCAGCTGCTCTTCGAGTTTATCGAGGGCTTCCACAGAATCCTCAATGCGGGATGTTGGCTGCGCGGACGGCAGAGCAATGATCTGCTCAGGAATGTCGTCGTTCTTTCCGCTAAGAGTAACCTCCGACGTTCTCCGCACATCCGTCTCTTCAATGTGAATCTCGCTCATTCTGGCTATAATTGTATCGTCGCCAGTCCCCTGAGTAATCATAGACATGTTCTCTGCCTCCTCTGTTGTTGGGCCCTCGACGATGCTCGATGCCTCATCACCCTTAATCGGCGTGGCTAAGAGTGTATAAATGTCAGCTGGCTTGCCGTCCTGGTCCGACCCCGCTCCTTTGTGCGCCTGGCGATGGACGAGATTACAACCGAAGAACAGCTTCCTCGCTACGGGAATGTCCCCATCGCAAGTCTTGCGCTCGATGGCCGAATCGTCGCTGGGAATCGCAAGCACCCATTCAAACTGACCTGCCTGTTGTTTCGACAACTGCCCGTGGTTGCTAAGAAGATTGCGACCCGCGATGACAAGGGGGTGCTGCTTGTCTGAGAGAAACCAAGAGTTAGCGCGCGCGCATTGAAGCTTTTGCGATCTAACGCACCTTCTAGTTTATTTGCGCCTGACTCCGAGGTTGATACCGCGACCTCGTCAGGTTGACTGTGCTCGCTGTCGCGTACAGCTGATGGCGCCTGGGATATGTTTCTCTCGCTATCCGGAGAAGATATGCTGCCTCGAAACTTGACCGTCTGCTCGTGGGTATTCTGCCTCGCAGGACTGTTTATGTGGAAATTCTCGAGATCGTCGACCAAGGACTCAATGGGAAGCTTGGCGTTGTTCTGGATATCGCCAACTGAGAGGTCTTGAAGGACCGTGGACTGGCTATTAGATGATAATGAGAATGATGTCGCCGTGTGCGCAGTGTTGTTGGGTTGATCAGTGTGGATGTCGAGACCGAGGACGGTCGGCAGAGGTCGAGGGCCTGTCGACATGGCTTTAATTCTAGCGAGAAGGTCTTCGAATTGGTCAGACAGGGTAAGGTCTCAGAACAGACCAGGCGATGCCCCGATTCAGAGAAGCCACAGACGAACACTCCTTAGTCTGGAAAGTATTGGTGGGATGGTCGGGCAAGGATTGCAATGCAATTTCACGGATAAAAATGGGGTCAGCGTGGAGGGGCAGAGAAGGGGCTGCAGAGCGGCCTGGATGTTTGATCCTAGAGCAAGATGCTTTGCCGGGATTCGAGGAAAGCTGATCGAATGCTTGTTCAGTATGATGATCAATTATGCTCTTTAAAGCAGCAGTTGAATCGGGGCTGTGGACGACGATAAAGTGTGGGAGGATGAGAAAAACACTGCACGGCTCTGGCAAGACGATTTATTTGTTTACCTTGCGCGTGCGCGTGGAGCGTCGGGTGCAGTTGAAGGTGTGCACTTGCATCACCTCGTATGTACCTTCCCTAAAGCCGGGTGAAGATATCGACTGCACCTTGCTGTCTCGGCCTTCCAATTCATTGCAACACCACCCGTTCCAATGCGCCTCCCCCGCTCGACTTCGCCTGGTGAAACTCGATCGCAATTCTTGTTCCGTCGCAGTCGGGCGCATTGTCCAATGTGCCTGCGTCAATGCTCGCAAAGCTGACTAAGGAACGCGAGATTGACGCGATGGCGTGCTGCATCTTCCCGTTCCCCGCACTACTAAGATTATCTGCGGCAAATCGCTGCTTTGCGCATTGCCTGTGGTTGCATTGTAGAAAGCGGGCTTGTTGGTCGGTCTGTAGAAAAATCCAGCGTGTCTCTTGCTGCCCATTCACTGAAGCAGCTGCAGAGTTCGCATGCTCATTTGGCAAGATGGATCAATCTTGCTCGTCCTCGGCAGCTCCTTCGGTGTGCGCTTGAAGCGCAGGTGCGTGCTCGGTTGGTATCCGCACAAGTGTTTGTGGAAGAGGAACAGAGTCCGAAGGTGTCTCGTCAGCAGCTGGCTTTGGCAGTTTTGCTGCTAAAGTTTTAGACTGGGCTTCCTCAAGCAGCAAATAGGAGAAGAGATAGGCATACCTGAAGCCATGTTAATCGCCCTTAACACGTTGTGCCAGTTGCCGAGCACCAAGGCAATGGCTTCCTAAAAGTTAGTCGCTCGTTGTAGAATGACAGTTTACGTGATTTCATCGCACCTTCTGTTCCGTCTGAGAGGGTCGCAAGCTTCTGTTCCAGTGCTTCCATTTGGGTAGCGACTGCTGCGCTAAGATCGCGCAACTCCTTGAGGTTCTCCAGCTCGGCTTTCTTCTCATTTACACGTGCAACCAGGGCGGTGGACTGCCCAGTCGAGCTAGCGCTGGCAGAGGTTGACGGCTGTCGCATATGCGACGAGAATGATCGTGTAGGAAAGGCAGACATCTTGGGTTGTGCATCAATTGCTGTGATGATTGTGGGATGGCGTTTTCAATTGTCATGTCTCCAGCTGTCACTCGATGACGGACACCGAGACACCAAGGCAAGTGCGTTGTGCAACCGATAGCCTGTGCTGTGGGGCTGCGGCTGCCACCAGCTCTGTTCGGGCATCACGCCTCTGACGTGGTGAAATTTGGTGGGGCCAGACACTGCAACTTCGGTTGCTAGTCAACCCCGGACCCTGAGTGTCGGTTGGGCGTTGGAGAGCTAAACCGCATCCGGATATTAAGTAAACAGTCTGCATATGACAGCAGCAAAATGGAAAATTACTCCAGTCTCCTAATCAAATCTGGAATGCCCAACTCTCTCCACGCCGTAATCCACGCAAGAGATTCTTTTGTTGACTACTAAGACCCAGCTCAAGGTGCTAGAACTCATATCTCACCGCTTCTTTGCAGCAGTTTCCAGAACAACGCTCTTTTTCGCCCTGACCCACGATCATGACCAATGGCCCGACTTAACGAGCAACCTGTGTCTGCGGACAGCCTAGAAATACGTACGGCCTCTACCTCGTGCTCCTCTTTTATGTAACTCTCTCCGTATCTAACCCACTTGTCTTATAGTTCGGAGGAAGTTTTTGCGACAAAACCGAGACATCGCGCGAATCAACTCCACACAATCACTTCGCATTCGAGGGCTGGAGAATGAATGCGCCCGTCTGCTATCGGAGAACCTCGGCCTTAAGGGTCAAATATTGCGCCTCGAGAAGGAGCTTCAGGACAATAGCGCGCAGAGAATCGCCGATCATGCGCTCGAAATCAAGGCCAAGTTGGAGACACAACTCATTGAATGGGGTTCGATGCTAGCCAGCCTCGGACTCGAACCACCCTCAAAACGCCACTCTTCCGACCGCCGCAACTATGCCAAGCCCAGGTCGAGTCAGAGCCGCAGTCCTCTGCAGAGGAGGGTACGAGAGTCCCTCCACGAAGGGAAGCTGCCGCCGATATACGAGAACAAGGCATACCCGAGGGCCACAATGAAGTCGGTAGCGCCCTGACCCTGGACTATGCGTGATATCGCTAACACCCACATAGTAGTGCAGAGATACTGGCATTGGTCACCGAAGCGGCAGATACTAGCAACTCGCCGGATCTGGGACCGCCGCCCGTTTCTCGATATGTCGAAGAGGATCCGGTTAAGGTGGACTCTCCAAGCTGGAAGGGTGGGAAGACGGAGTCAGAGACTCGGAATGACGAGAGGCCTACATATTCCGAGAGCGCCCTGTCACCACCAAAGCTCGACTATAACAGAACACCTACCCTCACTCAGGATGTCAACGAGGAGATGGAAGACGAACCAAGCAAGGCGGCCCAACCGGAGAAGAAATCCAACCCACCAAAAGATCCAGCCCCGGCTCAGACGCCAATAATACAGCCGGTAAAGGCGGGTGCGAAGAGAAAGTTTGGTGACGAGAATGCGGGCGTCAAGGCCGTCAAGGGTCAGTCCGGCAAAGTAGACGAAAACACGGTCGACCAAGTCAAGGTTCTCCCTGATGGGGATATTCCGAAGAAGAGGAGTATCAAAGAGCTGCCCGCAAGCAGGAGGGAAAAGGCAACAGGCTCCCGATCAGGAACCCCTCCAAGGAGACCGCTCGCTGCAAAGAGCACAAACGACGACATATCATCCCCCAGGAAGGTCTTGAATGGAAAGCCACCAATGCTGGACGAGGTTAAACCAGCAAAGGTTCAGGAACTGAAGGAGATTCTGAAGGAACAGCGATCGACGAGGAGTGCAGCACCACCCAGGATGGACGTTCTCCCAGATCCCGAGCCTACACCTGCGCCACCACCACCACCCCCCACTATCACAGCCCTTCCGGAGCCCGAGACACCGTTACCGATTGAACCCATCATCCTACACGGGCAAGATACACCGTGCCGGTCTTCACCCAGAGATGCCATGCCTAGTCTCCGGGACACTCCGCCGCCAGCCCACATTTCTACGAACGGAGAGACGTCACGTCCCAGCAGACGCGCGAGAGCAGCCGTCAGCTACGCGGAGCCGAACCTGAGGGACAAGATGCGCCGGCCAACTAGCCAGCTTGTAGATGCTGTAACTGGCGAGGGGAAGTTTTCTCATCGTCCCCAGAAGTCAGCATCAGATGAGGCCACTTCTGCACCGACTTCCATCTCCAAGACGATCAAATCTGAGCCCGGAACCGAATCCTCGAGCGATAGCTGGAGGACGTTGCCAGTTGCCGAAGCCCCGATGAGTCCGTTGGCACGAAAAGAAAAGGAGCAGCAATCACCCGACATTTTGCCAAGTTCGGTGGTGATGGAACGGCGGAAACGGCCGTCTACAAGAGAGTCAATACTACCACTTGCACCCGCTGAAAAGCCAGAGTCTCCTAGGAAGGGCGGTGTTAATGTGGATGTGTATGACTTTGCCAGCTCATCACCCGTCTCGTCTCCATCAACGAGAGACACGACCCCTCCGGAGGAAGATGGGGAGAAGGAGAAGAAGCCTACTAGAGGGAGAAGAAATAATCGGACATCATCAGCTGCCGTCGTCCGCAACAACAACAACAACAACAACAACAACAACAACAACAACACTCACACTCAAGACAACGGTGGGGGGAATGAGGGTGGTGGTGCGGCGGTAGTAGAGACGGTGGAAGTGACGGCAAAGTGCGGTGGCAGTAGCAGGTCGAGAAAAAGTAGTCGATCGTCGATGCTCGCCCCTAAACGACCAGTCATGAATACTGTGGATGATGCGATTGAGGATGCAGCGGCTGCAGCTGATGATGAGGATAACAGCACTGTTGGGGGGTTACTGAAGGATCGGATTTCACGACGGAGGAGTATGATGCTTTGACGAATTATAGACGACTGGATTATTATTATGTTTTATTTCATGTATTTCTCTTTTGGACTGCTCAGCACAGCACAGCACAGCGTCTGGCGTTTTGCGTTTCGTTCGTTTGTTTGTTCGTTCGTTCGGTTTCTTTCTTGGACTTTTGACTTTTGGATGGTTTGAGCGGTTTTGCGTTGGCGTGTACGCTCCTTTTTTTCTTTGCGTCTTTTAATCATGACTTATTTGACGACGGGACCAAAAAATACCAAGTTTGGTTATTACAACCCAGTTTCTTGTGTTGCGATGCGGGGGGTTATTGGGATGTATGTATCTGTTTTAGCTTTGGTGTGATTTGATCTAGTCTATTTTGAAGATACCACTTCTATACTTTCTGCTCAAAACGTTTTACGACTGACTAGCTGCCGGTGTGAGAGACCCAGAAGCCGCCACTCTCTCTAATAGTTCAAAGCTTAAAACTAACTTTCTAGTGCGCGGGATAGTCTTGATGGGGGGTGTGAGAGGACCTGTATGGTTTGGTAGTAGTTTGATCACAACAGTGTCCTTCACCTCTCGCAGACCCTGAGAAAGTTATGATCTAGAGAGATGATGACTGTTTCAATATGCACAACAGGCAGAATTGCAACCTCAAGTAGATAACTCTCACCAACCAAAGTTCGTTCCTGCCTTCCCGAGTTCAAACGCTTCACCCGTCTTGCAACGCTCAAAAGGGGTATTATTTTAGTATAGTATTTTTCCATCGGTGCTTTGCTTTCGACTTTCCCGGTTTTAAAGAATAAGAGAGAGGCAGCTCCTTCCTTTTTTTCCTTTCTCCCCCCCAACCAAAACACACAATCATGACGCCCCCGTGGGTTCAACCGGTTTCGTATACGTGACCTTTTCGACGGCCACGTTTTCTGTCCCATTCGCGTCTTTTCTGAGCTGATAGACGTATAATGTGAGTGAGATGCCCTGGACGTCCATGAGACAGAAGCTCGGCACCACCTCCTCGTCCCCCGAGATCCCCGTCGTGAATGCACCTGTCGCAGAACCGGGGTTGACGAAGAACTTGTCCATGTACTCGAAGCACTCGAACTTGTGGGTGCCGCCCCAGCAGAGCACGTCTACGTCGAGCTTGTTGGCTTCCGCGAGGAGCAGGTCGGGTTCATTGCTGACGAGGGTAAAGCCTTCGAGGAATCCGATTCGCACGCTACCGTGAGTTACGACTTGGGTGAGGGGTAGGGAGGTAGCCTCGACGTCCATGCGGCCCTTGACCATTTTCAGGTCGGGGGCGATCGTGCGCAGGTATTCATAGGTCGATTTGTCGGTTAGGTTGCCTAGGCACAGGGTTTGGCCTATTTTACCTGGGGCGAGGAGCTTTTTGAACTACACCATGGTGAATGTTAGAAGAGGGTAATAAGGTGGAGGGGGTAAGGGGGGATAGAAGGGGAGCAAGAATGAAAGGGGCGAGGGGGAGGGGGAGGGGGAGGGGACATACTTTGGCGGGTATGTCGAGCGCGCGATCTGGGATGTGCAGGTCCCCGATTACGAGGATTAGGAAGGCCATTGTGTTGTCTCTTCGGCTACTGCTTCCGTAGCTGTATGTGTTGATTGCGACTCGGTGGACGCTGCTCAGCTGCTCGCCGTAATCGTATTAACCTGGCGATGGCGACCCGGGAACGTTCTGTTGTTTTGAGTTTACTCAGGTTCGCCAATTGATGCTGCCGACGAGGTCAAGATAGCGTGAATCTGAGTCGCGTTAAGTGGTTATCATTAACAATTCCGTGGTGTATCCTTTCGCGGCGCGGGGGATAGTTACGTCGTGACAGAGGTGTGTAATGTCTTGGCGAGGTGACCGCGCGGTGTGGATCGATCAAGCTCCATCGTGGAAGAGCTATCTCCCCGCCTACCCCTGCCGGCTTTGTTTGCGGGGCGCATCCCCACATTCCCCCACCTCAGTGTGACGAGCAACTTGAGCGGTCCGATGACGGCTACAAACCGAACACCGAACACCGTACCCTTACACTGCCGGGCGTCCTGGAAATAGCGGCAGATAAATAGGTGAAGCAGCGCTGGAAAAGACGCAGTTTCTACACCGCTGAAAATCTGGGGAAATTGCTCAGTTGTTGGGACGGATTGCTCAAAACTTATACAGATCAGCCGTAAACACACCGGGCTATAAAGTAGCTCCCATTGCGCTCTGTCTTGAAGCCGAGGTACCCTCAGCTTGCGCACAACATCCGACATACGCCGAAGGTACACAGCTCCGCATTCTTTGAGGGCGAGGTACATGCTGCCACTACAGCCCGCAGGCCCAACTCTGCGATCGGCGCTCAGAAGGAGGTTGCTGCTGGGACCGGCATCAATGCCCCACCAAAAGGCCCCGGAGAACCCCTCTGCCCGGTTGTCATTGATCTCGAGACACCTCGGGACCGAATACCCTATTAATACTCCCTTTGCGGTCGAGAGACATCCCGACACCATCGACACGTCCTTGCTTCCTCCCAGGCCAAAGCACGCGCGCAGCCTCTCCACATCCTCCAACAAGATGTCGTCCTTCCAGGCCCCTCACCCGACTCTCCTGATTCCGGGTCCGATTGAGTTTGACGATGCGGTCCTGCAGTCAATGAGTCATTATAGGTGAGACCCGCGTTTACTGTCGCGTGAGCACGCCCTTTTGTAGGAAGTCGAGACTGACAGACGACGACAACAACAGCGAGAGCCATGTTGGGCCTGGCTTCGTCGCGACATTCGGAGAGACACTGTCGATGCTCCGCAAGCTCTTCCAGACCACCGACCCCGCTTCGCAACCGTTCGTGCTTTCTGGCTCGGGTACCCTGGGCTGGGACCTCGTCGCTGCCAACCTGGTAGAGCCGGGCGAGGACGTGCTGGTGCTTGGCACTGGCTACTTCAGCGACGGCTTCGCCGACTGCCTCCGCGTTTACGGCGCCAATGTAACCGAGCTCAAGGCGCCCACGGGCTCCCGGCCTGGGCTCCCGGATATTGAGAAGGCGCTGTCGGAGAAGAAGTACAAGATGCTCACGGTCACCCACGTCGACACGTCTACCGGTGTGCTGAGCGAGCTGGAGAAGCTGTCCGAGATGGTTCACCGGGTGTCCCCGGATACCCTCCTCATCGTCGATGGTGTCTGCAGTGTCGCCTGCGAGGAGATCCACTTCGACAAGTGGAAGTTGGATGGTGTGGTTACCGCCAGCCAGAAAGCTATTGGCTGCCCGGCTGGTCTGTCGATATCCATGTTCAGTGGCCGGGCGATAGAGACCCTTGAGAGCCGGTCACGGCCTCCCGCTGCGTACTTTGCTTCCATGAAGAACTGGCTACCGAGTAAGTGGTGACGCCTTCAACAACAGAGCACCGGAAAGGGGTTCGCTGACAACCGCTACAGTCATGCAAAACTACGAGAACAAGAAGCCTTCGTACTTTGCTACCCCTTCACCTCAGCTGGTCCACGCCCTGCACACAGCATTGACCCTCATCCTCGCGAGGCCGCTCTCTGAGAGGTTTGCTAAGCACACCGAAGTTTCCAACAAGATCAAGCAGGCTGTGGCCGAGCTTGGCCTGAAGCAGGTTGCCTCAGACCCGAAGAACCAGGCTCACGGCATGACGGCCGTCTACCTTCCCCAGACCGTCAAGGCTACCGAGCTCCTACCCATCCTGGCAAAGAAGAACGTTGTGTTTGCTGGTGGCATTCACAGGGAGATCGCGTCGACATACATTCGGTTTGGTCACATGGGTGTCAGCGTGGTACGTTGAGCTCCAGTGGCTGTGCTTTGCGTTTCCGTACTAACACATTTATGTAGATGAACCCGGAGAGAGGCGACATTGACCGCGCAATCAAGGCCCTCCAGGAGGGCTTGGCTGAGCTCGGTTACCAAAAGGCATAGACTAGACTGTACATCCTCGTTCTGCATAATACGCACTCGAAATGCCCGTGGTACAACAGAGGAAAAAATAGATATGGAAAAGTGTCTGTTCAATTAAACTGGCAAACTCAAAAGACCCATACGGTAAACGGCGATGTAGCGCAACGTCTTACGATCAACTTAGCTTCATAGTTGGTTACTTCTCCGGTAGTACATAGATTGGCTTTCCTGACACAAGTTAGGTGGCACCCTCAAAGCTATGAATTGTGTTACAGCACCACCAGAAACTGTGTTGTTTGTTCACTCCAAAATCCCAAGTCCAAATAAACGCAAATATTGCTGACAAATGATGTCGGACTGTGCATGTGTGAATCCGTTGCAGTCCCCAAAATCTGGGCCTAGCTGCCTGAAAGTGACGTGCAGGAGAATCATCTGTCGTGCAGGTGCCTTGCGCTCCTGTGCCACGACGCACCAGCAGGCAAAAGTAGCTCGCGCCTCTAGGGCGGTTTTTAGCCAGTTAACCCCAGGCACAGGCTGCCAGGCGCCTACCGAAACCCAGCAAAAATAAACGGACAAACGTCGCCCCGCGATGCCCCGTTGGGCGGGCTATGATGTATGTATGTATGTACATTGTACTGTACCTGTTTAAGAGCTTCAGCCAGCCCAGCAAAAGCCCGCTTGGTTGCCAAGGAGGGGTTCCAGCAGCAACGAGAGGCTGGTGGGGTCGACCTTTCTAGCTTTCAACCCGATTCACATATTCTGCTTCGATACAACTTCCCATCCCCTCAGCCTTCCCAATTTCTAACCACCGCCAGACCGCTTTCTCTGCCTGCTTGCGCAACCTGCTCATTGCGAATATCTGCGGAAACGCGATCGCGCCTTGTCGTCGTCGCCGCCCCGCTATTTGCTTCTTGTCTTCCCCTCTAATCACCGAAATCACGTAACCCGCCAAACCCGGTCTTTCCCCCCACCACCACACACCGATCTTCGAGAGATAGATACTGCAACGGCGCGCGACCATGCCGGTCTCCATCGAGGAGTTGGACGCCACTGTCCGGGCCTTCTATGAAGGTCGCGGCGAGCAGGTATGTTATTGGGAGCTTCCCAACCCGAGCTTGAGCATGATACTGACATTCCGCTTTCTCCACCACAGCAAAAGGCTGCTCAAGCTGCTCTGAACCAAGTACGTCCACGACACAACATGCACACAACTCTAACTCAGGCTAACCCATACAATAGTTCAAAGAGGACCCCGATGCGTGGTTAATGGTCGACGAGATCCTCTCGAGGGCGACTTACGAGCAAACAAAATGTGCGTGCCGAACATGGCGGTGATAGCTCTGTTGATGCTGACAGTCTTCCAGTCCTGGGCCTGCAGGTTCTTGATACCGTGATCATGACGAGATGGAAGGTCTTGCCCCGAGAACAGTGCCAAGGTAAGGAGAAACGAGTGTGCCGGAGCAGCTGAGCATGCTAACTGACAATGCAACAGGCATCCGCAACTTTGTCGTCCAGTACATCCTCCAATGCTCGAGCTCCGAGGAGGCTCTCAAGTCCCAGCGTACCCTTCTCAACAAGCTCAACCTCGTGCTTGTGTCGGTGCTCAAGCAAGAGTGGCCCCATAACTGGCCGACCTTCATCAACGAGATCATCTCGGCCTGCCACTCGAGCCTTTCGATCTGCGAGAACAACATGATCATCCTCCGGTTGCTCTCCGAAGAGGTTTTCGACTACTCGGCCGAGCAAATGACGTCGACCAAGACCCGTAACCTCAAGACGACGATGTGCTCCGAGTTCTCCCAGATTTTCCAGCTGTGCCAAGAGATCCTTAACACGGCAACTCAGCCCAGTCTGGTCAAGGCGACCCTCGAGACGCTGCTACGTTTCTGCAACTGGATCCCGCTGGGATACATCTTTGAGACGCCCCTGATCGAAACACTGCGGACGCGGTTCCTTGAGGTGCCCGAGTTCCGGAACGTGACGCTCCAGTGCCTGACCGAGATTGGCGGTCTGCAGACCGGAGGACCTGGCCAGCCGAATACGTATGACGAGCAGCTGATCAAGATGTTCACCGAAGTGCTTACCACCATCTCCAACTTCATCCCCCTTTCAATGGACCTGAAGAGCACATATCCGCAGAGCAACTCGCGCGACCAGGAGTTTATTCAGAACCTAGCTCTGTTCCTCTGCAACTTCTTCGGAATGCACTTACCGGTAAGCTCCAAGCTGTGCTTTGCCGCCTTACCGACGCCATGTGCGGACGCTGACAATGGCTTCACAGCTTATCGAGAACCTTCCGAACCGTGACTTCTTGACCCACGGCCACTACTACCTCATCCGAATTTCCCAGATCGACGACCGCGAGATCTTCAAGATCACCCTTGACTACTGGCTGAAGCTCGTCCAAGAGCTTTACGAGGAGATGCAACAACTGCCCATCTCAGACATGAACCCGCTCGCACTGGGCAGCCTGCAGACCGGCGGAGCGCCAAACCCAGCGCTGCTTAACAACTACCCTCTGCGAAAGCACAAGTACAACGAGATCCTCTCCAACCTTCGAGTCGTTATGATCGAGAAGATGGTGCGGCCCGAGGAAGTCTTGATTGTCGAAAACGACGAGGGCGAGATCGTCCGTGAGTTTGTCAAGGAGAGCGACACTGTCCAGCTCTACAAGACAATCCGCGAGTGTCTTGTCTACCTTACCCACTTGGATGTTGTGGATACGGAGACGATCATGACGGAGAAGCTGGCACGACAAGTAGACGGCTCCGAGTGGTCGTGGCACAACTGCAACGTGCTCTGCTGGGCCATTGGCTCCATATCGCTCGCCATGAACGAAGAGACGGAGAAGAGATTCCTCGTCACTGTGATTAAGGACCTCCTCGGCCTGACCGAGATGAAGCGCGGAAAGGACAACAAGGCGGTCGTGGCCAGTAACATAATGTACATTGTGGGCCAATACCCGCGCTTTCTCAAGGCTCACTGGAAGTTCCTCAAGACGGTCGTTAATAAGCTGTTCGAGTTCATGCACGAGTCACACGAAGGCAAGTAGATCCGCGGCATTATTATCGGCAGCAGTCAACTAACAATCTCACAGGGGTCCAGGACATGGCCTGTGATACCTTCATCAAGATCGCCAAGCAGTGCAGACGCCACTTTGTTGCCCTGCAGCCGAGCGAGAACGAGCCGTTTATTGAGGAGATTATTAGGAATCTTGGCAAGATCACATGTGATCTGACTCCTCAACAGGTTCACACCTTCTACGAGGCATGCGGATACATGGTGGCCGCTCAGGGCAACAGGAACCAGCAAGAACGGCTCCTTGCCGATTTGATGGCCATCCCCAACACCGCCTGGGACGAGATTATCAAGCAGGCCACCATGAACCCTGCTATCCTCCAGGATGCCGACACGATCAAGATCATTGGAAACATCATGAAGACCAATGTGTCGGCCTGCTCGTCGATCGGCACCTACTTCTACCCGCAGATTGGCCGTCTGTACAGCGACATGCTCCAGATGTATGGCGCGACAAGTCAGTTGATCTCCGAGGCAGTGGCTCGTGAGGGCGAGATTGCGACAAAGATGCCCAAAGTGCGTGGTCTCCGGACCATCAAGAAGGAGATCCTGAAGCTCATCGAGACGTTTGTCGACAAGGCAGAGGATCTCCAGGCTGTTAGGTCACAGATGGTTCCTCAGCTGCTGGACACAGTCCTGGTTGACTACAACCGCAACGTCGCTGGAGCCCGAGATGCCGAGGTTCTCAAGGCCATGACGGCCATCATCACAAAGCTTTCGGCCTTGATGGAAGACCAAGTGCCGGTCATCATGGAGAACGTCTTCGAGTGCACGTTGGACATGATCAACAAGGACTTCTCCGAGTTCCCCGAGCACCGAGTCGAGTTCTTCAACCTGCTCCGGGCCATTAACCTCCACTGTTTCCCTGGTAAGTACCAATCGGACTTTGTCCCATGGCCAGATGCTAACTTGACTAGCTCTCTTGAAACTCGACAACCGCCAGTTCAAGTTCGTCATTGATTCCTGCCTGTGGGCAAGCAAGCACGACAACCGGGATGTTGAAACTGCCGGTCTCAACATGTGCCTGGAGCTGATCAACAACATTGCCGAGAAGACGGATGTCCAGACGTCCAACGCCTTCTTCAACCAGTTCTTCATCCCAATCTTGCAGGATGTCTTCTTCGTCTTGACGGATCAGGACCACAAGGCTGGTTTCAAGACGCAGTCTATGCTTCTGATGCGCATGTTCTACTTTGTGCTACCGGCCGATGGCTCGCCGCCCAGGATCCAGGGACCCATCTACCAGCCTGGCCAGGCCCAGCCCGGTACGGCCAACCGTGACTTCCTGGGTACCTTTGTTAGCACGCTTCTGCACAATGCTTTTGGCAACCTCACTCAGTAAGTCTTTCTGTTTGATACCGCAGCAACACTCACTAACATTATGACTTCAGGGTTCAAATCACGGCGTTTGTTGAAGGCCTCTTCACGCTCAACACGCAGTACGACAAGTTCCGTCTCGCATTGCGAGATTTCCTCATCTCCCTCAGGGAGTTTGCCGGCGACAATGCCGAGCTCTACCTGGTCGAGAAGGAGCAACAGGAAAGAGACGCCAAGGCGGCCGAGCACGAGCGGCGATCCAAGGTCAGCGGTCTGCTCAAGCCTTCGGAGCTCGAGCAAGAGGATGACGAGCTGTGACTCCGCGAGGAGTTCCGGGCCGAGTTTGCTCCATCGCGAACCGGCCAGCAACAGTCGAAAGCTTCTCAGCAAGAGAACGATGAGTTCGACGGCTGGGGAGTTTACGGTCTTTGACGGTGTCGATTTGGCCATGTCAGCCAGGTTCCAAACCGTCAGGCTACCCCGTCAGATTTTCGTTGGGCTCGGCATATCTCTTTTCTCTGTTTGACATGTAGTGATACCAATAGAAGATATGAACTTGGTTGTGTGGATTTTTGCGAAGGACAACGGACAAGATCGTTCTTGCTTCTGAGTTGGCATGGTGGAGGCTATCTGCCCTCTGGGCTTTGGGCCCCTTTTGGCATTTTTTCATATCTTACATCGGATACGGCATATGAAACAAAACAAAAAAAAACTTGAATCTATAGGTGGAAAAGGAGTGATGATTAGCCTAGGCACACATGAAGAGGCAATTCGCGAGGGCACGGAAGTATGAGTGTATGTTTGGACACGCGGACAGGCTGTCAGAAAGCAACGGTACATAGCAGAGGGGTGGTAAACCCGTGGGAGTACTGGTGTAGGGGGTATTCGGTGCAGGAAATATTTTTTTTCATAGATAGAGACCCAAGAGGCTCTTTACATGCTCAGCACGTAGTTTGACATTTCAATAAAATATCGCATATGTCGAGATGCCAAGAATGGAAACTTCCTCACGTGTGAGTCTTCCAGCAACACGAGAGCTATCATTTTCTCTTCCTTCACCCGCCTCTTCACCATACTCTTCACCATTATGTTCTTGCCCTCATTACTAGTACCCTCCTTAGCAAACCTCCAAGTACCTGTAGTGTACCAATGAGAGAGAGAGTAGGAACACAGAAGGAACACCTAAACTTCATCCCATGGGTGCACAAGTTTCTCCGCCGTCTTCTGCCCTCTTGCAATCTTCCACCTCCACATCCACCACCGTCACCCCCAACTTAATCTTCAACTCATCTCTCATACACCGGCTTCCCGGATCTACCGGTAGCTACGTTTAATACTGGGGGCGGGTTTGGTGGACCGGGGTGCGGGACTAAAGAGTCAAAACGGATACCGATAGATGATAGTGAGGGGTTGTGGGTTAGTGGCGATGAGAGTTTCGGGCGCGGGCATGTGTGGTTTATGTCGGTGAAGGCTTAGGGACCACCATATGGAGCAAGAGGCCGGCGGTCAGCCTCCCGTACAACTAAACTGCGTCTACATTGTGTGAATTGTAGTGTATCGACGCCTTGTGTAATTACATGTCTCGCGAAGCTGAACCAGGCAAGAACATGCTGCCGTGCAACAACCTCCCTGACACTGACGCAGGCAGACAGACAGACAGACATAATGGGGTTGTGAGCGTGATTAATGACTAAACATCGATACTGACAGCAATCCCGTGCCCCTAACTTTGAATGTCTGATCAGGCAACAACAAGCTGTCGTGAAACCTCCCCAGACGATAGACCCGTGGGGGGTGGTGGGCGTGATGTGACCAAAACAAACATCAATACCGAATGCTCAATCTATGTCTTGTCAACCTGTCACTTGCCAATCCTGTAGCCCAGTCTCGACAGGCAACTGCTGCCGTGGAACCTGCCTGACACGGGCAGGGAGACGCGATAGGGGTGGGTGATGGGCATGATGACCAGAGATGTTGCGAGTCTCCAAAGGGGCAACTGTTGCCGTGAAACCTTGTCTAACACCTAATACACGTGAAAGCTAGACATCATCGACGCGACAGCTCTCACGACGACGATGGAAAGCCCTCCGTCTTTGACCCAATACACTCACCGACCCTCCACCTTGACTGACATCAACATTATGGTCTCGTCATTGCCATACCTACATATCCCGTGCATTCTCCCCGTCTTGTGTCAAAAAAAGGTCTTGTCCTTTGTAACACACGTTTGTCAAGCGCCCATTTCCAAGTAACACACATACATACAATACAACCTGACAGCAGCAGACCGCTTTCTCGTCTGTCATGTCGGGTCCTCCTCACACGTCATATGTCATTGATCGAAGTTTACACGGCTCCCTACATAATCCCTTGTCTCCACGATCCAGCCGTCGCCCTCAAACTGGGCTAAGCGATACGACAGCTATCCGTCCTCCTCCCGTTCGGCGGCGTTTCTCGTCCGGGGGGGACACACACATTCGCTAGGCAAACTTCGCGACAATAACCGCTGCCACGGAAAGAGAGAACGTCAGGGTCTAGAACCTCGTATCACACTGTCGCCGTTGTGCAACATGGGCAAAAACAGAAACAACTGCTGTCATGTCACACAGACAAAAAAAAGCAACGACACAAAAAAGAGCTGCCGCTAGAGCTGCTGTATCACCTCCGGCCGGCAGATACACAGTACAGTACACAGTTAGAGAACAACCAAACAGAGCAACATACCGAGCTAGGTACTTACCAAATGGGATTCCCGAACGGACCTCATAAGTCTACTCCGCACAAGAATCCAGGGCTGACTGACTGACTGACTGCACAAACTCGTCACACTTCGGTTCGGTCTCGATTCCGCAATAGGTCGGTTCATCCATCAGTGAACAGCGAGCGACGGTAACCGTTGCTTGCCTCTTCTTCTTCTTCACCCCGACCCCGACAATGCTCCGTTTTTGTCGGAGCAAGTCCCCCTCTTGACGGACCCGTGACCGAAAAAAAAAACGTTTTGCTCGCATATCATAAAAAAAATTATAAAAAAAGGGCAAACCAGATATCAAGATCACGCGGAGCTTTTTTTTCTTTTCTTTTTTCTTCTCGAGTCACAACATTTCCATTGTTCCAAGTGTCCAAGTAAGTCGCAGGGGGGGTTAGTGAACCGGGGGTATCAGTGAGCCACCATTTCTCATACATAACCCTGAAAACTACACCTTTATATTAAGTCGACCATAGCTGTTAAAATTAAGCAAATATTTACATAATACCATCTTACTTAAAGGGTTGTACTTAAAAGTTAAAGCGTGTAACGTTAATTGCCACTAAGATATAACACCTTAAATCACTAAGGTCTATCATTAACAGTTTCTCTTACAGTTCGTTACGTAAATTGTTAAGGACTTTAAGCTTAATAACTACGTTAGTTTATAAAGAAGTATAAATAAGATGTTATATTATGTTAAAGAAGGTTAAGATTATTAATAAAAGTTACTTTATTTTTAAATTGTAGCTATACTGAAGTTAAGAGAACGTTTTTATACTTGCACATATATAACCCTTTAGGGTTACGTATGAGACTTTACTGAATATACTTTTAACTCTTACCCTTTTATGATTTATAATGTTATATCTTATCCACTTTATGACACGGATGTTTATATCTATAATATATTATAGGAAAATTCGCTTATTTTTAGCATTTTTAGTTGATTTAATAATGCGCTGTATTTTACCTGGACTTTTTAGGGTTATGTATGTGAAAAATGGGTGGCTCACTAATACCCCCGGTTCACTAACCCCCCTTGCGACTTACAAAGTACAGTGTACATGGGGGGGTTGGGTTTACTGCAGCAGCCACACAACCAACCCCCGTAGCAGCGTCCCCCCCAAATCCCCCATTAACGTTAAGCCAAGGGGTAACGATGGGGTAATGTGATGCATGTATACAACAAAAGATAACACCTTTTCACTACTACGTATATGGTATGAGACCGGAGGCGAGCAGTCACTGTCTCCTGTTCCTGCAGAAAAAAAAAAAAAAGGTCACGTTCTCCCCTCCCCTCCCCTTCCCTCCCCTTCTTCACATCATGATACTCTAGCGTCCATCGAACTCTGGCGTAAGTTTCACGATAAACACCTCAAAACTCTGGCAACTTTTTGCCCGCGCGAGACAAAAGGAGAAAGATTTTGATACGAGGACACCAGACACACACACAACACACCCCACCGGCCGTGCCTACATAATGGTCACATGGGATAGTATGGCAACCGCCGAGTAATCCGATATTGTTACTACCTAGCTAGCAATGATAATTAGTAGAACAGCGTGACCAAGCACAACCTGTGTGTATGAACGGAACCCCAACAAAAGTGGTGGTTCATATGTGATCAAGTTCCGTTCTACATTGCATTGCATGTACAGTACTTCACTAGTGTATGTATACTAGTTTTGTAGCCCCAGCTGCCTGCCCAGTAGACGATTAGTAATATCGTGAATGAAGAAGAGTTCTTTTGCAGTAGGCAGCAGATACGTATGCTGACGAAGGCCGGTGTGCGACCACAACTAAAAAAGACGCCTAACGCCCCCCCCCCCCCAAAAAGTTCTTTCTCGTTTGGTTGGGGGATCGATCGGCAAACTCAATGCATCGTGTTCGTTGCCCTGTGTGTGTCTGTGTGTGTGCCCACCCTCCTTTCTGTGTACTATTGTGTAGTCCGAAAAAGCAGATAGCCATCCCTCACTAATACTGAAGACATCCACCACACAGGGCACGTACTTTGTGCCACACCGGAGCATCTCAGCCAGCCAGCCAGCCAAGCTACTACCACCCATTCTAGCTCTTGGCAGAAGTAGTCTAGCCCTCCCATGAAAATGCCTCCGCCACTAACTAACCAACCAGACTCGCAGCTTTCTCGAAAGCACCGAATGGCTGGGTGGGCACACACAAGTTGTGTGTGATGGGATGAATGAGTGTGTACACTACGCGAGAGGCCAGCCCCGCAGATCTTGGGGTTGCGGGGCTGGCCAATGACGGGCGCTGGCAAAACGTCAATTGCATCCATCCATGTGGAAAGGGAAAGGAATGGGATGTGCAGCCAACATGACCAGCCACAGCTCAAAATGCAAGGCCCATTCGGCCAGAGTTGCAGATATTCAGGAAGCGATGCAGCTATTCTGCCAGGCCTGCATTGCACACTATACTAGCTCAGGCAAGCTTGGCGTAGGGATGGAGGAAAAGGGCAATGGCAGGCGATATTTTCTGTGTGTCTGGGTTGTCTCGGTGGCATGGCATTCCACGGAACTCTTTCCCATGCAGTGCCGTGCAGGTGGTAGCCCCCTTCTGAAGCAAAGCCATCGAATCGGACAATACCTAGTCTCCAAGACACCAAGACAGGATCAGGACGCACACAACACTTGTGGGCTCCGCTCCGCTCCCTCTCTCTCTCCTGTAGTAAAGTGTATTCGTAAAATTGTATAGGTTGCTGACTCCAAACCTGCACTTGACCCTGCAGGCCTCGGGATGCAGGGAGCGAGAAAAAAAAAAGGACGAAGCCTGTTTGGGCAATCCGCTGCAGGTGTAGTGCGGCGCGGGTGCACTCACCATTGGAGGAGCCCCACGGGCAACCTAGTTTTGGGATGGCAACCTTGGGCCTTGGGGGGAAAGAGGCCAGGAAAAGCAAGCCGGCGTCGCTGTCGCAAGATAATTGGATTGACTTATCACCATCTTTCGCGTCCACACCATACCAGCTGCAATGTCTGTGATTCACCTGCTGTCCCTGCCGCGGGCATGCAGTTTGCACGCATACACTTCCCATCTCTGGATGTCATCGACAGAGGAGAGTTTTGTGCGGGGTGGCGATTGAACGACGATAAGGAAGAAGAAGAAGAAGAAGAAGCAAAGGCGCGAGCGACACGCAACTTGTTCGCAAAATCTCCGAGAGTCGCTTGACTTGTTTGGGGCCCAAGGAGAAAGGTGAGAGTTGAGTTTGGGGTGGGCAATAATGCGTGGCCCCCCTTCTCAAAAGAGCAAATTCGAATGTCATCCTTTCACCTCAGCTGGCAAGACGCGAAGGATGCCTTCAGGTCGGCGAACGGCACCATACGACCCCACAGCTAACACGAGATATCAAGATTTTGATGCTCATGAAGGCAGCACCTTCATGAACATGAGGCGGACGAAGCTGCTGATAGAACAAGCCACTTTTATTTCCGTCATCTTTCCACAATTTGTCAGCGGGGTTTCTTGTGAGACAGCAGCTGATCTCTTGTCTCAACTCAGGTGAGTCAGTTGCCAAACGCGGTCAGTCGAGAGGCGTTCAGTAGGTAGGCCTGACATTCAGTTGTTGGTGACAAGGTGCAGGTGTGAGGTGAGGTGGGCTTGCATCTCGACCCATCTCCTCGACCTGACCTAATGCCAAGTGTGGAAATCCTGCGGAGGCGAAACGCTCACCACCACCTCGCCAGCATTGGCAAGGCATTTCGCATTTCGATTGCCAAACCAACACGCGATTCTGCAACCCAAGAGGATGCCGTGATTCTAGCTTGACAAGGGGAATAGATGAAGAGGCGTCGCGTCATGTGGGACAGTCGGAACATGTCCAACATGTCGACGAGATCACGGATGACGCCAGGGTTTGACACTCAACTTTTATTGAAGGTTATTTGCAGACAAGAGTCTTAGCGGCCGCTAGAGCCATGGAATGGCATGCTCTCCCTCCCTGGTAAAATGCGGAGGAGGGGTGAGTTTGACAGCCCTTGCCTCTCCACATCTTTGCGCTGTCCCTCTCCTGCCCTTACCACAGTACCTTACCCTGTGCTGTCCCTTGCTGTGCTGGGGCATGATGGGGCTATGCCGTTGCCAGTCTTCTTCTTTCTTTTTCTGCTGTCATTTTTGCGCTTCAAAACCTCTTACCCCAGATTTTGGTGAACGACACGAAACTTCTTTAGGGAAAGTTTCAACCTGTCAGCCGTTGCCGAGGCCAAGGAGAAATCCTTCGAATGATCTCATTTTCGCATTGCAACTAATAAGCGATGAGTCTAGCCAGTTCTTCAAAATAGGATGACGAGGCGGGCAGTTGGGCGTATGTGATCGGCCGTGCATACTCACGGCAACCACCGGGTCTGGACATGACGTTGGCTTTTCGGTCTAGTTATCACCAACCTGGAAAACCCAATGTCTGTCGTTACCAAACCAGACTTGAGTCTCCCTAGGTTCTTCCGTCTCCGTCTCTGTCCCGTCTGTGTTCCGTCTCTGTCTTCCCGCTCCCGCTCTCTTCTCGTTGGCGGTCCTTTGCGTTGGGGCAGAAAATGGCTGGGTATTGGATGAGATGGCTGGAATGTCAGATCGCACGGCCCACAGTAAAGCGGTCTTTTACCAATCAACTGCTCGAATTGAGATATCAGTCGCCGTCCGTGCCGTCTTTAGCTTTTGACACTTTTAGGACTAGGCAACTCCCTGTGCTGTCCGTGCCTCGCGTGCCTGCCGTCCGTGTGGTTTAGCTATTGATGCCGACTTCCAACAGAAGGTCCTACCTAATGCAAGAGCTGCATGTTGATTACTGAGAGAGCTGGAAAAAGCGTAGTAACCCGGCCACCTTCCAAAGGCCGGTATGCAGTGCGTGTGCGTGGTACAGAGCCCGAGGAGAATGGGCGTGACGCCCGACTGTGGAGGAGGAGGCACAGTCATTGACAGGGCACCCTCACAGAAACAGGGCAGTTCGTCGAACGCCCCGACCTCCGATGTAACGGCGGCCCCAGACAGAATACCGGAACTGGAATTCAATACAGGAAAGGCTTGGCCCCGTAATTGTTCGGTCGGACCTGGCCGCGGAGGTGTTGTTCTCAGTGAAGTCGGGAGACCGTCTGACAGACAATCCTCATTACCTTATGGACCCCTCCTTCTGCTGCGTGTAAAATATGTCACGCTTGGCATCTGACTGGCTGTCCTCGGTGAGCATTGACCGGAGGGAATGGAGGGGTGTGTCTCTCAAACAGTCGCTCTCGCTTCAGGGGACCCCCTCCGCCAGAACAGGAAAAGGAACGAATGAATGGTTCGTCAAGCCACAGAAGCTAAGAAATGGCTTGCATGAAAATGTGGCACAGAACCAGGGTTTACAAAAAGTGATATATGATATATTACCAAAATTCCGCAACCCCCCCCCCCCCCATTGAAAGGGATTTTTTTCTTTGTCCCTGTCACCAACGAGCCGATGCCGTTGAAGCACAACAACGAACGGACGGTCTGGGCCGTATTTTCGGTATGGCTTGGCAAGCTTGGCTTGGACACTAGGAGGAATGCCGTGGCCTCGCCATTGAAAGCTTGCTGCCACCGGAGCTTTTCAAGCCTCCTCCACTTCCTCACCGTTGACCGCCACACAGCCTCTATCGACCGTGAACTACTGTGTATCGTGACAGTCCAGACTGTGTTGCCACAGCTTCGACAGCTTCTGTTCGGGTTGAGCCGGTCTGACTACAAGACCGTGATGAGGCTAGAAGTTAGCTATGGCTTTGCTCTTATCCGCTTTCGGGAATCTCGGACGTCAATGCTCAAGGCCCGCGAGTTTACGTAGTATGTCTCAGACGCTCGAGCACTGACAACGAGCTTAACTAAACTGACAAACGCAAAAAATGGGAGAGTCTGTGTGCGTATGTGTGAATTCTAGCTAACCAGGCATGACACTGCCAGGTCAGTGCCCAGGTGCCGTTGTTCCTGAGGAGATCTCGTTCCTGAGCTTAGTGCAATGCGGGGATGGCACAGTCCTCTCTTCCACTGTTGGCATCTCCTGGCAGTTAAGGTTAGTTCTCCGAGGAGCGTTGCAAACGTCGTGGAGTTTGATGGAGTCAAAAACTGTCAAAAACTTGACCACTCCGCTTCACCATTCTAAAATGCGGAGAACCCCCTAACTTTATACTAGAAACTTGGCAACGCGCGACGTTAACCAAACATGTCAAACGTCCGTCCAACGTGGCTTTCTTAACTCGACTCTAGAAAGACAAGAAATGATAGAATCTGTGGAGTCCGTCTTTTAGCCTTTTTTGGCTTCTTCACCTGTCAGACCGCTTCAGACCGCTTGTTTTGTGTCCCTGAAGATGATCATTGGGATGTGTGTGCGTGTTTGATGTTTATTTACATACACACTGGCGTGTTGTTGTGTGTGTTTGAGTTTTGAGTTTGTTGCTGCCAGTCATTGCCCCAGGTGCCGTTGAGCCGCATCATACCCTGGATCCCGCATCTCATCGTTGCGACCTCGTAATTTCTGCCCTTGAGTAGCCGCCCGTAACCACTAGGTGGCAGGCGGCATCAGGCCGCGTGTGGATGCGTGTTGACACCGGTCCTGCAGCGGCTAATAGCTGCGGCCTTGCTGTCTGCACAAGTGCAAATTTCAAGGACTTTCTGCTTTGCTTTACCCCTGAATGCAGGCGAAAGTGCAAAAGTACAAAAGTGCTGGGAGCAAGCCAGAACGGAATAAACCTGAAGGTATCGTCGTCGTCTGCCGTAAGCCACTGGAGTCACCGACAGCGAGATATTAACCGAAGGAAATTTTTTGGTTGAATTTTTCTTAGTTCCCGTCGCTATTTTTCCAACTTTCCTTCATGTGGCATGCTGTTGAAGTTCCAGATCCAGCCCCTTTTCTTCATCCATTGTAACTATTTTGTGGGCACTTGCATCCACACTTTTCCAACTGTCAGCCCAAGCTGGGGCCAGCCCCAGGCCCGGGACCCCAAACTGGCCCTAGCTTGCAGGAGCTCGCCGCATGCTGGCCTCGTCATTCAACCAATGACAGCTGTTCAACGTCTGACATCTGCGCTTCAGCTAGTTTATCTGGAAATTTTCCCTCTGCATCGTCAAGTCTTGGCATCAAGCCGGTCACGCAAGGGACGGGAAGAATAAAACTCTCAGGGCACGGGAAGAAAAATTTGAAGAAAATTTGCAGCTTAAGCATTGAATCGAGATCTCTTTAATTTCTGGTAATTGACCAGTCTGCATGCAGGTCTGGATGCATTGGATGAAGTGCATGATAAGGAGAGAGCGAACAAAACAGCAGCAAGGCGCCTAGCACCAAATAGCCAAAATTCGCCGACACATGCAGGACAAGGCAGTGAGTGTTCTGCATAGGCGAGTTGGAACTTCAGGTGCTGCTACACTAGAGCCTGTGCTTCTTCGTAGAGGCGACATATGCAGAAAGGCATACATAATCGAGATTGCTTCAGGACGACGTTTCGAACAGGTTGCAGATCTGGTCTCGCTAGAGGCGCTAGGAACAATGAACACATAATAAAAAAGCACAAAGACAAACATGGAAGGATGGAGATGCAAAGACCAACACACGGTCCAGGAGATCGGCGGCCTGAGCTTGCCTTGACCTTGCTTGACCTTAACCTAGTGGGTCTTAGCCTGTCCCCAGCCGGGCGTGTGCATCAGCCTAGCGCCCAGCGGGCAGCGGGTGGGCGACGGAGGCGGGCTTTTGAAATGCAGGATGAGATCAACAAAGGTGAGGCGTCGACATGCGAAAATTTTTACATTTCTCGGCGTCTAGCTTCGAAGGAAGAAAGGTAGGCTGAGCTGAAGAAAAGAAGGCGTCCGGCCTTACTTCCCAGCTAGGAAAAGGTTACTCTTGGTCGGCGCCGATGAGCAGCATCAGCGGGCATATCCGTCCACGCCCGCAGAAGAAAGCCAAAAAGCAAAGGAAAAAAAAGTCCGCCATCAAAGTCCGGCTTTCACTAACACTAAACTCACCCTATCGCTTGCAGCAGCCAAGCACACCCATGAGAGGCCCTGGGGAAAAAGCGGAGGAATCCCTGCGCTTGATTGGCGATTGATTTGCAAAGCCTTGCCCTACCGGTCGACGGTCGACATCGATGTGGCCGCACCGGCCACCGACCAGTGGACGGCATCCACACAGACCACCTGCAACTGAGACATTTGAGACCGGCGAGTTTAAACTGGCCGCTAACAAACACTCCAAGAAGCACTTTTGCCTTTTCGTTCCGCCGCCTTCCTGCCTTAGGCCTAGCTCACGAGTTTATCGAGTTCACGGACCGAGGAAACTGATCAAGTTGAGGTCTGTGAGGAAAGCCACTGACGGTAAAGCTCGGGGTCTTAACTTTCCGATAGTTTGCGGAGCGGCCTAATTCCTTCTCCCGTCGTCGATAACACTAAGGAATGCAGCGGCAGTCTCATCGGCGACCTCCGTGCGCTGGCAAGCATATCACAGTAAAGCAACGACATTGAAGATCGTCACTGATTCGCTGCTGGCAACATGGATTTGCAGAACAATGATGTAATAAGGGCAGTTCGCAGTTCACACACTTGCAGTTCGTTTCGCTACACAGGCCGCAGCGTGGCCGCTTCATATCACACTTTCCTTCAGCGATCTTCCCTGGACGGCCCCTGGGATCTTGAAAATCTCTGTAACCCCTGGCAGGCTGGTTAGAGACAGCACTACAGGACGATTATCAGTGATACCTTAAAAACCAAAGCAGGTTTAAAAATAATGCTACCCAGAGAACTGCCGTTTACACTCACTCCCCATCCCCACAAAGATGGTGATTGTCAGGTTTACTGTGTAGATATTCACTGTAAAAGGGAAGGTGTGATATGTATGTGCATTCAGATGGCTTCTCAAAAGGTACCACACCAAAGATTCTTGTTAGCGCAGCCCAAAGATTAAACAAGATTTCGCCCATGTTTTCAAGTGATGCGCCGGTCGGTCCATGCAAGGGAAATGCAAGGGCTGCAGATCATTCTGCACACTTTTCACGAGGGAATCCCTTCCTGAGAGCTTCTGGTGTTTTGACGAAGGAAGTGAAGGGGCAAGGACCAAGAGTGTCCGTCAACCGTTGGATTTCTTCAGACGACACTATCAATAAACACCTTCATCCAAACTCTCGGAGCACACTAAAACTTTAGTTAGTGTAACTGACCTTCTGACCTCTTTCTTTTTCTCCTAACCTGAACGCTAACGAGTGCTAATGAAGATATGGTGTGCGTATGGTGTGTGTGTGTGTATGCGTGTGATTCCTTCATGATTTCGATATCGTCATCCCAGCCAGGAGTGGTCGATCGGCAACTCGGCATTCCGCGCCATTACCAGGAAGAAGTTTACGTACTAGAACTAGTTAGCGTGTCGTTCAAGAGATGGGCAGCAATGATATCGATGAAGTGATTGGGTAGGTTCTTTCACCTTGGCTTAAACCCCATGGGAGCATCTACCGGTTAGTTACTCGAGAGGAAAGTTCTCAAAGTTCTCAAAGTTCTCTGTTCTTTTTTTTTTTTTTTTTTTTTTGCCCAGACAGGACAGTCGAAACGAAACACAGCCACCACCACCACGGCGGACGCCGAACTTTCCTAATCCGTAAAAGGATCGACCCTTTTCGTCTAACGTTATCGCCCTCTGTCGAGCAACTCGTACGATTATGGAAGCATGCCGAAAACACACACACAGTTCATATGGCGTGTCACTTTTCACCAATGGAAATCTGCGGGGTTGTTTGTATGTCGTGATAGTATATCCGATCGATCATGCTAGCTTCATCTTTAAAAAACCTCACACACACATCGGTGAATGCATTGGATGCAGGCCCCCCTTTGGGGCAATATAGCAACCTTCAACTTGCGCGCGCAACACTACACTTCCCATCACGAAAATCATGATTATAACTAGCGTGGTGTGTGTGGCTGACATTGGCAAATATGATCCCATATCCTCAGCTGACTGGTAAAGAGGCGCAAGACGAGATGGACGCCGAACAGAGCTAACTAACATTGCGTGCGCCGCGCAACTCACACACGCAAAGCAAAAAAAGTCAAGCAGGCTGAGCTGAGTTGAGAGCTTGAAAGTATTCCACATTCGGTTACAGTTGGCTGCTGACTGAACAATGAGGGATGTGCGTGCGTGCGTGCGTGCGTGCGTGCGTGTGTACGTGTGTGTGTCCGTGGAGGAGTAGACTCTCTTTCTCTGTCTCTCGGCAAGCCGCAGATGTCCAAAGACACCACGATCAACTCCCGTGCAAGTGAACTGTAACCAAGCTCGTCATCCTACATACATACATACATACATCACCGAGCATGGCTGAGTAGCAGTCACAAGTTCTTCTATCTGCTCGTATCAAGCAAAGGCCATGGGGGGTTGTGTTGAAAACGGCCATGTTTTGCGATCCACTCGCACACAACACGCTTCGTCTTGATGCTACTGCTACTGTATGTACGCAGATATGCTTTGCAGATAGAGGGAGGAATCGCATCGCGGCGGGGGCATGCTGCCATGCTCACTCAATCCAGTCCTGCCCCGTCCGCGTAACGTCCGTGGGGGGTTCCTGCATGGGGGTGTTAATTAACTTATGAACCCTACCAACCTACCTACCTCACTATCTGTCCCGTCCCTATGATGTGATTGTTGATTATGGATGGCCTGAGAGTTGAGGTGTGAAGCAGTAGTAACTATGGTAGGTGTGGATTCTCATGTACGTTCCCGTCACCAAAAAAAAAAATGTCCGTCCGTCCCGCGTGAGCAGCAGCAGCAGCATGCTCATTCAAAGGGCGTATTCCCGTGAACCATAGGATAGGATTATGAGATCTGATATCTTTTTCTGTACCTCTCAATCAAATGTTCCTTAAAAAAGAGTGCCCATGAACCACTATTGAGAAAGAAGCGGGAGAAAACCACGGGAACCCACCGATACCCCACAGACCTCGGGATGGGTGGGGCAGCGAGAGCGCGATGCAACTCTGTGACAAGGACTCGGAGACGGAGAGAAAAGAAACCTGGACCTGGCAAATCTGTGGCATGACGCTTTTTGGCCCAGGATAGGACAGAGAGGACAGTCCCGCGACGGGAGCGCGCGAAAGATGGGCAAGCGGCCTCTGGATGAGCGAATCGCCGTCTTTCCAGCCGCTTGTGGGACGATTCGAATGAAAAGGATTGGCTTCCCACTGTCACCGTAGCTCCGTATGAGAAGGTTATTCGAACGTTGGATGTTTCTTTCCTTTTTGTTGCTTTCCATCTCATGCTCGTAGATGTCTTATCCGTAACCCAAGCAGATAATCGTCTGATGTGCACCTGCAACAGTCGTGCTGTGCTAGCCCCGGGAATACGAGCAGCCAGCATCCTGGCCGAAACAATCGACTGCTGATTGTCTCGACTTCGAACGATGGACGTGAATGCATCTCGAGGAGGAAATCGGAGGATAAGAGGATAGCGGTTCATGAAGCAGCAAGATAAGTGCCTGGCCAGCACGATAGCTATCTTATCAACACCGGGTAGAGATCAGGATATGAATTTGAAAGATAGACCCACCTGCGTGCCGCCGCCATGCTGATCGACCTCGGCCGCGCGCCTGTTCAGTATCTCGAGCCCATTCCCATGCCTCCCGCCCGACATGCCCGTCCGTCGATAACGAAGCATCAGTCTCCAGAGACACTGTGCATTTACGCACAGTAAAATTCTCTGTGGGGCCCTGCATAATCTTGCAGCCTTCCATGGACGGCGGGGAACGATGGCCCATGGCCGCCGCGCAGGAGCAAGCAGCCATCACGGAACTGTCCAGCCAGCCCCGCAGACCCTTCTGCCTTTCATCTGGAAGAGCTGCGCATCCTCCGCATGTCCACTAGTGCGCTTTGCTTCCTGTGCCTAGTTTCTTCGAAGCAAGTGCATCGAAGGGCAACGCCAGCCTTCCTCCTTCTCGTGGAAGAAGGTGCAGATGGCTTGTGGGGTTGGCAATGAGCCCTGACAATGATTTGTCTGGAGTCCTGGTGGGGAGATGCAGGTGTGCTGCAGGTTCTGGAGAAAGCGGTTTAGTGCCAGAAAATCACGCGGCTGCGATGAGACGGAGAGAGGGGTGCCTTGCGGGCAAGCATCAGGATGGCTTGGCACTGAGCAAAGTGCAAGATCTCCACGATCCGCTTCTGGACTTCCCGTGCCTGCCCATGCGTTACCTGCAATGGAAACTCGGTAGGGTCCGATTTATAAACTGTTCTGTGCAAGTAGTTCGTATTTCCCTAGGCGCTGGGAAGAAACGACGGCTTGCTCCAGGTCGGTCGCAGGTAGGCGTGACCAGGCAGAGAGGCTTGGCCCGAATGTCGAAGCCCGGCGTGTCACCGAGCACCGAGAGGCAGACGTGTGTAAAGTTACGCAGAACCCAAAACGGCACCGCGAGTAGGCACTGTAGGCAAGGCGCCAGGAGTGACAGAAAAGACGCCATCCAGACGCCATTGAACGGGTAAGCGAGCGGGAGACATTCAGAAGGGAAATCCTGCGCTTGCGAGGACCCCGTGATTATGACGCCGAGCTCGTCATCCTCAGAGACCTGCGCTAGTCTACAATGTTAGTCAAATGTTTCGAAAGAGCAGATGAGCGTCGCTATTCCAGATACCACCCTGCCGCTTCTGATTGGCAGTTTGGAATTCGAAGGGTTGTCTCCTTGCAGGACAGGCAGGAACTGCAGAAGTTCATACCAGCCAGAGAGATTGCCATGGACCCTGGTGAAGGGACGGCCAGCCAATGAGACCAACCTGCTTGAGGCCTGTTTCTGGTGTCTTGCGGCCTGTTTCTGGTGTAGTCTGGCTTTATCCTGCGTCGTCCTGCAGACGGCAAGAGGAAAGTGTGGCCTGGTGCTTGCGTCTGGATCCGTGGTATTTTAGCTCGTGGTGGGTTGATTTCGACGGCACCTCAGCGTGAAGGTCAAGGTCACACTGCAGACCTACTGCGACTTAAGCCAATTGCAAGTCCCCACTCTGGGCTGCTGTGTAGTCTTCACCGTGGTTGTCCAGTCCTGGCACGCCTGGCTATTCGCGCCCTTGAGCAAAGCCCGCAAATTACAGCGCTCTTGCGAGCTGCACCAGTCAGTCCAGACGACGAAACAACCCCCACGCTAGGCCCCTTCCAATGACTCTCTGGATAGCCCGTGTATGTCGTTTTATCCTGCGCTTCCGACTGCTCCTTGAATATCGCGGCAGTGGAAGCGAGACGCAGAGAATTTGGATATCGATGTACCGGAATAGAGCGCTGGTGCTGGCATGAACGTCGATGGTAACGCTGCAGAGGCATACAGATCTCACCATGTCGGTTTCGGACTTGAGTAGTCGCTGGTGCAGCAAGCATCATTGGACAGCGTCGTTGGAAAAAGAAAACCTGACACCTAAACTGAGCGCTAGTGGAAGAGGCGAGGAACAGACAGCAAAAACACCTGATCGCCCAGTAAGAAACAGAAACGCAGCGTCTTCAGCTCACCCCACCCCAGACAGATGAGCAAGCCGAGTGGGCACCTCAGGCTCTCCTGCTGTGGGTAATTGACACAGAAAAAGTGCGTGGAGTGTTGCTTCGCCCTTTCCGAAGCGACCTGGAAGGCAAGAAGAGGACAGACCGGACACACAGCAGCATACCCCACCAGAGCCTGAATTGCCTTGGCGCCATAGCATAAAAATTCCTACCTTAACAGCAGCCAGAGGCGAGAATGAGCGAGAATGCAATTGCACAAGACTGTTCCTCTGTGAGCATCAAAAGTGGGGAAAAGTATGCATCGCCTTGAGTGATCATTCGGCCACACCCCTCACAGACTCGCAGAGAGCGATCCTGGACTCCTCAGGCAGACTAAGACCAGAATGGCGCCAAGCTGGACGAGGACCCACTTCTCTGGACTCACAACTGACCAGGGTGGTGCCACGACCAGCAGGCGACCAGGCCATATTTAAATGCACGCCTGCAAGAGAATTTTTTCCCACACCTCTCTCACCAACATCCCTGCTAGCGGGCTATTTCGTACAAGGCATAGTGCAGATTTGTAGCCTCTGCCAGACCGGCCCACCTTGGTTCCCTGCTCATGAAGGTTACTTGCTCGCTGTGTACCTTTCCGGTGCGGCCTGCAGCGGGGAGGTACGCTGCAGGCTCGTCCGGCTGGCGTACCTTGATGGCGCCAAATGTCTTGGTATTCGTGGGTCCTTTGGTGGTCATGGGCATCTGTCTCGTTTTCCTCCCACACAGTCAATGACCGACCGCGCAGGCTGTGTCCATGAATAGAGTACATAACCCAGACCTGCCCCAGCTCTCTCGACCTCACTTCAGAGTTGGCACCAGCAGACAGCTTCGTGGTCAACAATCCTCTTCCACCCCAACAATCAACGCTCCTCGGAACAAACGTTCAAGAGTGCTATGTGCCAGCAACCAACAGTCTACATATAATATCATCTCGCCACACCTCAAGGACCGGTCTCCCCCCTCCAGCTTCGACACTTGCTTCGACTTGTGTTACCAATTCGTGATATCCACAGCAACACTTCTCTGGTCTGCCCAAGAAGTGCATTGTCGAGCAACCTCCTCAACCGGACCTTGACCAAGACACACCCAAACCACAATCACCATGTCTGACGACTGGGCTCCTCAATTCTGCCTCGGTTGCGACAAGCAAACAGATGGCGCTACCTACTGCTCAGAATCCTGCCGCCTGGCCGACTTCGAAAAGGCACCGTCAACACCAGGCTCCTCAGGGCCGAGCTCGCCCACAGCATTCATTGCACCGGCGTCGTACGAGTGGAGCTTCTCCAACCCGAAAACAACGAGCACCAAGTTCTACCTCTCCCCCGCCTACGACTTTAGCAGCACCAGGGCGTCTCGCAACTCCTCGACAAGCCAAGGGCTATCACCGTCGAACTCGCACCTCAGCCTATGCTCACTAAGAACAACATCGTCGGCAGGGCTTGGGTCATCGACACAACAGCTGTCCGAGAAGGCCACAAGGGAGCTCCGAGCATACGCCCGCTCCTTCGAATCGGTCAGGCTACAACGCAGACGATCATACTAGACAACATCAGCGGGCGAGCGAGCATCATAGAACATGATTTCAACCTCCTCTGAAAACGACGACGACTACAACAACACCCCCCTCCTCAATCGAACATCGTTTATCATAAATCGGACACCACACGACTCAATTCATCACGTTTCCTTTGTTATGTCGGCCTTTTCTGTTGTACCAAAAAAAAGCATAAACCGGAGCATCATTATAAAAAGTTTGGTCACATGGGACTGAGAATATTTGTGTTTTTACTTCCTTTTCCCTGTTTCCCATACTCGGACAGGCGTACAATCGGGGCTCAATGGGGTTGGTATACCGTGTACCACCGATGCACTTTGTGTCTTTTCCCTTTTTTTTTTCTCTCTTTTTTTTTGCATTTTAACTAGCACACGGCTGGGCTTGGATGGCGGGACAACATTGGGGGAGGGATATCACCGCTCAGCAAGCCCAGATGATTAGATCTGATCAGACTTGCACACGGGATTTTTGGGTTTGGGAAACGGCGTTGGGATCACAAGGGACACAGAGTGTGAGAGCCCACCAGCGAATGTCGGGATTTTTGCTTGGTTACACTGATGATCATGCTACGATATATTTTGGAAACACTTTACACCACTTGTTGTATGGGTGCGGAGTTATTTGTACTGGATCATCTATGTACTGGGACAATATGGGCGAAGAAGCACACCTCAATGGGAAGCAAGCAGAGCGATACCCCAATTACACATAGAATGCTGGAAAGCAAGAAACTTTTAGGTTTAGAAGATTGGCCATTGGGCACTGAGAACAAATGGAAAATCTTCCCAACTCCTACTACTACCATACCAAACCTTGCACAACCAACCACATAAGTGACGATGACTCCTCACAGGTTGATCTCCATAGTGTGTGGTGTTCCCTCGTGATTTGTTTATTCCCTGGTAAGTCGTCCAAGCGGTTTCCCTTTGGCCCCCACTCCCTAATACTATTAACTTTTCGTTCGTTGAAACTGGGACCATATCGCAATCAATGCCTTACCTAATCTTCCCGCCGTTACATTACCGGTATTCTGCCTTTCTTTCCTATTCCCCAGACGATCTGATGATCATTAGATAAGAAAACTCTAAAAACCCAACTCGGCCTTGGCAAAAGCAAATGGGAAGCGGAGGCAAGGAGACCGTTGCCCAACATGCTCGCTAGGTCCATTGGCGCTTGCGCGCCGGACGGCTCCGAAGTGGAGAAACACCTATGCATGTATGTACCTCTCTTTTTGCTGACAGCCAGCTGTGTGTGCTACCAAGGGCCGGGTGGTACGGCAAGTGCTTCCCCGACCCAAGCCACCGGACTCCGCTTTTCCTGGACTTGCCCACTTGAAACAATGTGGACAGCAGGACAGCAGACCACCGTCAGAAGTTGAGAGCAGAGCCCAGGAGAAGTGGATACAACGCACATACAACAGTCGTACGTTTGGTTGGGTGGGAAAAGGAATGAATGGGCGGTTTCGTCCACAGTTGCAGTTGCAGTTCCTTGTCCTTGCCCTTCGGCGGCCCCGCTTGGCCTTTTGTTAGGCTTTTCCTTGTGTATGTACATTCCATTTGCACGGAGCCCAGCAGGCGTTGTGCTGCTGCACGTTGTCAGTTCCAGTCCAGGAACCTGAACGGGCACACACAACTCACGGTTGCATTCCGGCCGTTGAACCTAACTATTCCTTACTTAGCTCAACCAGCTAGGTTATATGTATGTACTGAACTTGTTGCATTTGTTAGAGGACTAAACTGTAAGGTAATTGTGTAATATCTTTCTAATACTGTTACAACTGTATTACTCTATCCCTAACATTATGGGGTATACTGTATCTGGGCAAGAGGGGGACAAAAAAAGGCGGACTGCAAAACACCTGAACACCTTAGCTACCTTCTAAGATTTCCTATATGGTAGCTAAAATAAGGCATACTACTTTATCAAACATGCTATACTAGATTTCAGAAAGGCATTTATCCGTCCGTAATGATACGTTAATAAGACATCTTATAAAGAGTAGGTTTTAACGTACTGCGCACAGTGGTGGACAAGTGTATACAGTTCGGCTTCTGCTTATCTCCTACTTGTTTTTCACCACACGCAGTGCGCCGAAACCTACTTTTTCTGAGATGTCTTATCAATGCATTATCACGGACGGATAACTGCCTGTTTAAGCTTTAATATGGCCTATCTTCTGAAGCAGTATGCCTCAGTTTAACTGCTTTATGGGGTTTAGAGGGCAGCGTACCTAGGTGTTCAGATGTTTTGCAGTTCGGCTTTTTTTTGTCCCCCACTTGCTGGGGTATCCAAGAATCCAAGACAACAATGTCAGCTTTCTCTTGGCCTGAGGTACTTACTGTATATAGGTGCTTGGGTCTCCGCATTGCGTACGTATACATAGTTTGGGTCATTCATTCAATATGTGACTCAGCAAAGCAAGGCTCCAATGCTTTTTTTCATGTCTGTTCTGTCCAGGGTTATGTTAGTTGTGCCACGTTTACAACGTTTCTCAAATATCCATGTCCCATCTTTTGTCAATCACTTTTTGCATATCACTTCTAGTGTATCCGTAGGCTTGTAAGGAATTGATTAGGCATCTATCTAGCTCCAACCTTATGTTGTCTTTATTTGCTCTGGAAAACTGCATCGAATTTGTTAGTATGTGGGCTTTTCGTGGCGATCTCCATGGAACCAAAAAAGTCCCAACTAAAGTGGGTGACGAAAAAAAGTAGACCCAACCATTAACAATCCGCCACCAAATTTGTGTGGCATGACGATAGTGGCTGGCTTCTACTATCTTGTCACCCACTTGCCGGCTTTTACAGTTTTACTTTCTACTGCCTTGGAAGGAAGTGACCGGGAAGGCCTTGGGGGAAGCTGCTAAACCTGCAGATCAATCAGCCCAGTTTTGCGGGCTTGAGGAAGCTAAAACAGAACGAACAGCTGTGGAAGTGGAGAGCGGTAGCGGGTAGTGTAGTGCCACTCTATCCACACTCTTTAACAGGGTGCCCAGCACTAAAAAGTCTAAACAGTTCGTTACCTCAACGGGCAGCAAGGGAAGCAGTTGTCACAAAGCCAGTTGAACCAGTCATCCTCAAGGACAGATATTACAGATTGCGGTTTTGACTGTTTACATTTTCGAGTAATTAGTTGAGCTATGAGGACCTGAATAAACACGAATTCACACAAAATAGTAAAGCACGTAATGTGAGAGTTTGAGAGAAGGCACAGCAACTGAGCCTCCATGGAGCTGAGCTTCAAAACTTCCAACGACATGTGCACTGCAAAATCTGGGGAATTTTGTTCGCCATCGGGAGGTGCCCGCTCACACCACACCACACACACTCCACTAACAGGTTCGTGCATATGGCTACACCCCGTTTTATGAAGCACACACCACAACGTGCAACCAACAGCACACGTTAATTCATACCTACATATTGTGCATACGACTCCACCTCCGCCTCTCAAAGCTACGTCGTTCATCACTTTCTTTGTCTGGGCTCCGTGGAGTTCAACAGTGGATAATGGATGATGCCTGGAAAGGTTTTTTACCATCAATGGATAAGCTCCAACGGCGCACATGGTCGTGTCGTGCGTGGTGCCATTTGGACGCAATTATCTCCCTATCACTTACGTTGGAACGTGAACGTGAACTGCGAAAATTTTCAGGGAAGTGTAACGCACGCATTACTATGGACTGTGGACACCTTGATGGCAAGCACTCATTTACAAACAACAAACCTCAGACTAACACCTCACGCATACTTTACACATGTACATAATAGTACTGTAGGCACCACTGTGGCAAGGCCAGTCAGTCCACGCAAAGTTGTAAATGGAAGTAGGGGTAAGGGTACCCGTACTTGCAGCAAATACCTGTTCGTGAAGGTGTGTTGAGCTGTTACCCCTCATGCTGAAACGTCCTGCTTGCTCATTAATAACATGCTCACTCACATGGGAAGATGTTGTTCTATTGCACCATCCGCTATATCCATTCCGGTCTGCACCGAGGGTGGAGGAAGAAGAGCATAGAAGCACGCAATCAGTGACATAACACACTTTCCCGCACTTGCCAATCGAGAAGGTTGTCTTGTCCGTTGAGTGAACTGCAGTGCAGTGCAGTGCAGTGCAGTGCAGTGCCACCACACCCCCTCCTATACAACATTACGCAGACGTGCATATATACATAGGCTGTTAATGTTGTTGGTGGTGCCCGTTTATTGAGGTTGCATGCACCTACCATAGTACATAGTACGCCTGCTTAATTAGCATGCACACTCCAGCTGAAGGACCCGATTCCCCATCAATAGCAAAACAATGCACTCAGTCACTCACATATGTACAAGGCGCAGTGAAAAAGTTGCATATGTGTGGGTGTGTGGTGGATATGCAAAAAGAGAATGACATCAATGTGTCGTTGTCGTGGCTGTCGTCGTCGTTCAATGATACCATTTCTGGCCAGCACGCCTTCTTACCACTGCACAGTATTAGCAAGCACATCGGACATCGGGGATACCCCAGCAAGAGAAGATGTTGTTTCATAATTTTTCAGAGGACCCATATCTTTAAGGCAGGAACATCGCCTTGTGTAGTATATGTACGTACATACGTAGCTACACGTTCCTCCTTGGGGGGATGACGTGAGGCCCGGCCCAGCCCTTTCTGGAGTTCCCACTTGTTTGAACTGTTTGGAGTTATGGCCTGAGGATATAATGAATGTGTGCTCCGAACAACAAAAAAGGTCCCACTTCTGTGCCCCTTATGCGCCGCCTTCAATCTCACCGGGCCTCGCCTTACCTTCGCTTACTACTTACTGCATACTGGGCCTCACGGTGTGTATGCGGCTCAACATTAGCCCCAACACACATATACTACATACCTAGCTTACATCTCACACACTAGTCCTACTGGTTGACCGGTTTGGGGACCGGTATGAGACCGACAACACCGTGGCCGAGATTTTTGTCCCTTTTCCCATTCTAGGATCATTCTCGTTTCGGGTTTGTGACTTTTTGACTTCGGAGTGCCGAAATTGCAAAGGATGAGCTGTCATGTCAGCATTGTCTTTTTTTTTTTTGGCCGATGTAAAACATGTTCGTTCTACGGAGGGTTCCAGAAAAAAAGCAAGGGATACGGTAAGAAACTGGAGCCTACAGCAAACCAACCAACCCACCCGGTCAACCATAACACCTTCTGTTGAAAATTTGCATGCAAGTATTTTGGCTCCAGGCACGTGCTGAAGCAAAGTTTGTTGAGATGTGATTGCCCCGTGATGACTGGTGAACGGTGACTCACAGTGGAGGAGCTCGATCACGGGCAGACACGGACACGGACACGGTGGAGAGAGAGCTGCAATTTTCGAGCAGATTCCACCACCTCAGTTTCCTGCCTGTTCCGGTGCTCAGAACAGACCCTTTTTTGGCACTGGCACTGGGCCACTGGGCCACTGCGTTGGCCGGTCCCACGGGCCCCCGGACTCCGCAGCGGACCTCACGAACGGACACGAAACCTACGGACGGAAAAGCAAGGGAACATGGGAATCGGCAGGTTTTGCGCACTCCCCTCCGTAAAAAACATTCCATAGTTGCGTCACAGCTTTTCTCTGCCCTTTCATGCACGACTTGTGCAGAGACAGAAGCTGAATGCCCGGCAATGGCCCGTGTGCAAGAGCACACACACACACACACACACAAGTGGAGGACACACAGTCATAATCACAGCATGCTCTGTCTGTCTTTCGGTAACTTCCATATTGTTGTGGACTGAGGTGTGTATGTAGGTAGTAGGAAGTTTTGCAGTCAGTCCCTGACCTGTGTTGAAACAAGCTCATATCTCTGCACTATCGTGCCGGATCCCAACAACAACAACAACAACAACAACAAATCCATGGAACTTTCTAGGGCTGGGTATGTTATGAACTTTGTCGGCTTTGTTAATTAAGAAGGACCCTTCCCGGGCGGCCTTATATAGAAAAGTTGTTTCCTGTTTCAGAAGGGACAAAGTCCAATCTATCCGGGGGCGAATGACAGCTTGTTCGTTCACACGTCATCCTTGTTGCCCTTATTATATAATAAGCCCATAAGGCTCTCTCTCTCGGTTCCAAAACAGATTTGCAAAAGTAATACCGTGCCGGGTTATTATGGACCACTGGGGTTGCCTCAGGATATCATGATGGAATAACGCAAGAGGACACATCGAGCGGAGGAGCGTGCAGGAAATTGAACAAAGAGTTCATGTGTCGTCTGCATCGCATTTGCTCCCTGTAAAAAGAATCGGCGTGATGTGCCGCATCGGATAATTCTTTTTTAGCATCAAGATTTGATCTGCCGGGTTGCGAGATTCAGCCTAGCCATTTCAGAGTGGTGATCGCCTGTCATTAACATTCGCTAACAGATCGTCTTTTTATTTGCTGTCTGAGCGCATAACACATGTTAATGCCAACACCGATTCCGAGCCTCTTCTTTTTTTTACAGTGGGGTCGATTTTTTTTTACGAGATTGTGAGATTGCGGCGGCGGCAACGGCTTTCGTTTCTTGTTGCGTGCATTGCCTGTGTGTGTGTGTCGGCCGAACCAGCCCGAAGAGAGATCCTGAACAAACACGCACACACACGGCACAGGCACAAGCACACGAACCACACACGGCCTGTATACCAGAGAAAGAAATTTTTTTGGGATTCTCGATGTTTTACCTTTTTCCTTCACCTTTATTTATTGCCTGCCTTGCTTCCGGTTGGTTCGCGGAACCGGCAAAGCTCTCGCCTCTTGCCCTTGTACAACCCTTGTTTCACACCCCCCCCTTCGATCCCACAACTGACGTTCCCGCATCACTTGCATCTTGGCCATAAATCCCTGGCAATAGAATGGTGTGTGTTAAGATGGTGTGAGGTGTGTGTGTGTGTGTGTGTGTGTGTGAATGCTTTGTGTGCTGCTGGGCCGCGCGCCGCGGTGCGGCGAAGCATGTGCGAGAGATGCGGCTGGGCAAGGTGGCTTTCCGTTTAGGTTCCCGCTTTCCGCCCGCTCACATCTGGCCCTGATCGACCCACGCATCCCAAGATTCAAGAACCTTACACTAGAGATGGGGTTTTAACCGAGCCAGCCCCATCTGAACTGGATTGTATGTACGTCCCCGGAGCCTCGCTACTTTTATTTAGCCTGAGCCGAAACTGAGCAGCCTGACAAAGTGATTCGGCCATTCGCTTCGACTTGTACCAGCACTTGCAAGTAGTTATCGACGGCATCGTCTCGAACTTTTTTTGACACTAATCGGTCGGTTGTTCCCGCCTTTTGGAGGCGACTACGGAACGACTCTTTAGAAGTCGATAACGGATGGTGCATCCTTAGATGTAACAGTGAAGTTGGTGATGGATAGAGGTCCACTGACACCGAGTTTGGGTGGGGGCATGGGTTCTCGGTTTTCTCATCGCTTCCCGTCCTTATATAGCTCCAATATTTAGCTAATCAAGTATCGATCAAGTATTAGCCTCATGCCACCATGGATGCGTCAAGACCTGGTCTATCGTTATTCTAGCCGTCGGGTCTGGATTTGTCATTCCAGATATCATGTTCAGTGCCTCGGAACCAAGCTCCTCTCCCCACCGCTCGAATCTTAGTTCAGGCTGTTCCCTCACTGTCTCCTCGGCTATTCTTGACGCTCCCTTCAGAGCCTTGCACCAAGCCTCATCGTTAACTTGCTTAAGCAGCCCTTCGGGAACTAGCCCAAAATATGAAAAGTGTCGAACATGGATCGCCATTTCCGGCATTATACCATGCTTTACTAGCTTCTGGTAATCGTTCAAGAGCAGAAACTCCCCACCCCCAAGAGCATATATGCACTGGTGAACAGACAGAGCTTAGTAGCATGAATTCCTGAACTTATAAACATGGGCTTACTTACTTACCACTAGTCCAAACGAGAACACGTCTGACGCCTTTGTCACACCCCTTCCGGTCTGTCCTTCTGGGCTTCGCCACATGACATTCCCTATCGCATGAGGGGTCTGACGTGGCTCTCCACCTTCCGACTTGAAAGCGGTATCAAAATCGCCCAGGGCCACATCGGTGACTGTTTTATTATTACCCTCTTTGTCGCAAGTCCAATTGACCAATATGTTGTCAGGTTTCACATCAGCCAAGATAGATTGACTTTATTAGTTAGAGATCTTTAATGACAATTCCTAGCTTGCGGAGAGTGTACCGATGTGGATCCAGTCTTTGCTATGGAGTTCTTGTATTGCCTCTGCTACACGTCGCAGTATTCTCTGTCGTTCCGCTGGAGGAAAGTCCGGATCTTCCTGAATCAGACCAAGTAGGGTGCCTCGGAAATAGGGATAGACTAGGAGGTCTTCCTCTGGGTTGCAATCGATGTGCATTCGAAGTCGACGGGAGCCTGTAAACTCGGCTGCGAGGCGCAGGGCCAGATCGTAGAACGGCCTAGGCACGCGCTTGAAGACAAAAGACTCATTCCCGGACCTGGGTGAGATGCGTCAGATATATATGGCTTAGCTGTGAGATGAGGGGCATGAAGCTTGAGACGTACTCGGCTTTGAAGACGCCAAAGTTAGGGTTCTCACGACGACGCTGGAGCGCCTCGCCTTGAACGTACACGCGACCGGATTTGCCCATTATGGTGGATGCCAGTCTGATGCTTGTACGGTAGGCATGCCGACTGAAGGGCGTATGGGAGGCAAGACGATTGAGAGGCATCGAAGAAGAAACGGTGGGCTGGGAAAGCACGACGCAAAGAATGGTCAAAGGTAGGAGATGGTCAGTCCATCTTATATGTTTTGCGTATCAGTATCGGGGTGGCGTCCGTGTCTGCGCTGCCCATTCAATCAGTCGCTCTTGGACGTCATCACTAACTCTTATCACTAACTCTTATTATTAACTCTTATCATCACTTACATCCTAAGTGTCCTTCATATATATTTAAAGCTATGCTATACTTAGATAATAACTTTTATTAAGTTCGAACCATATTAACGAATAATCATTCACTAATATTCACTCTTAACCCAGCCTCAATCCCATGTTATATACAGCTTTAAGATGGCCAATAAGGTGATCAGCAGTTCCACAATCAAAACGATCATGAACGGTGGTCGGTCCATCACTGTTAAGTATGTGACCATATTGGGACGTTGTAGTTAGATTTCTCTCATTGAGAGTGGAAGGCGGGGTCCTTTGCCCAAAGAGGTTAGCGCGGGGTAAAGGCTTCCCGCATTTATAGTGGGGCTCCCTGCAGCTTCCACACTTCCACTCATCATCACTCTTTACACTTCAATACAATACGATAGCTATTTGCTTCAACCTTCAGTTATTCCGCATCAGAGACCGATACTTAGAGACGTATCTACCTCTCACCGGACGTGAAAAAGGACTACATCAAAGCCGTGGAAAAGGCCGATATACCCACTAATGCTACGACAGCTATCATGACGTGAGTCACTCCTCGTGTACCTATAAACAGGCATGAAGTATTAACCTACAACTTAGTGAAACCGAGCATCCCAGCAAGAAAGATTCTTATCCCCACTCCACGCCTACCGGCCGGCGTACATCACGAAGGACGAGTTCCAGCACTGCCTAGAGTCGGCCCCACGCAACTGCTGATTACATTGCTGGCGACAGAGTTATCCCCACTACACCACTGTCTATCAGGATAACAACGGAAAGCACATCGCAACCAAGCATGTCTACCCCTAGTGGACATACACCACACCCGTGAGAGTGCAGAACATCGAGGGTGGAAGCCGGAGAGATGCGGGAGGAGTGTGAAAGAGGATGATGAGTTAACTGTCTTGGGAGTCTCGATGTTACTCCGGACTCTCTACCCGAGCTTTTCTTCCTATGTCTGGGACTCGGCAATTGAGCTGGCAAAGTGGGAGACAAAAAAAGGCGGACTGCAAAACACCTGAACACCTTATCTGCCTTCTAAATCCCATAAAGCAGTCAAACGAAGGCATACTGCTTTAGAAGATAGGCCATATTAAAGGTTAAAAAGGCGGTTATCCGTGCGTAATAATGCATTAACAAGACATCTTAAAGAAAGTAGGTTTCGGCGCACTGCGTGTGGTCAAAACAAGTAGGAGGTAAGAAAACGCCGAACTGTATACACTTGTCCACCGTACGTAGTACCTTAAAAAAACCTACTCGCTGTGAGATGTCTTATTGACGTGTTATTACGGACGAATAACTGCCTTTCTGAAATTTACTGTTTTATAAAGTAATATGCCTTATTTTAGCTGCTGTATAAGATTTTAGGAGGCAGCTTAGGTGTTCAGATGTTTTGCAGTTCGGCTTTTTTTGTCCACCACTTGGCTGGGTGAAAGATGTGAACAGAAGCAGAAGAAGCAAATTTTTTTTTTCTTGCATCAGCTCATTCATGCTCGCAAAAAACGTGTCAGCCACCAAACATCTACCGTCTAACTACCGTACTTGGGCCATGCGATGTAACCCGTTCACTAAACCTCTGTGTGTGTGTGTGTGTGCGTGTGTGTGTGTGTGTGTGCAGAGAAGCACAAAGGAAAAGGAAAAAACGAACGAACCTCGTTCGATGGACAACGGGGGCGAGAATGGACCCCACCATAAACATACCACCACCACCACCACCAGTAGCACCGGAAAAGATGAATGAAGCCGTTCATGTTGGGAACCGATGCGGCTGCAGCCGCTTGCATGCTTTTTTGCTTGTTGGTCGGGCGCGGTCATCCCCGGCCGGGAATCCCATTAGTTCCCCGGGCAATTGCTGCTTTCCTTGTTCCGTTCCAACACCTCTCACACAAAGTTTCCCGCCACTGGCTTGCAGGAACAACGCAAAGTTGGAATGAGAAGGGCAGAAAATAGCCCGCATGGAGATTGCAAGCCAGCAGTTGCTGTTGTTTTGCATGTCTCCTCCCCACCCCCACCACCACCTCCTCCTCCACCCCTCCTTTTTGTCGGGTTGTTGTCGCCTCACCATCCCCCCTCTCCCTCTCGGCTGCCTTACCGTCCAACCATCTAACCGCTTCCCCCCCGCCCTGGCTTGCATGTTTGGTGAGCCGCAGCCCGTTCACGCAGCGACTGGCTGGCTGATTGACACGTTCTTCTGCGGTTTTGTCCCTCAATCGGGCTTCATAATCTTTTTTTTGTCCCCCGCTAGTTATCTATCCTTTCATCAGGCATTGAGAGAAATGGGCTTTAAGCCGACTTGCCGGGCAAAGATAATGCTGGCACTTTTTTTTTCACCTCCCAACGGGGAAAAGAAATGGATAATGGGCTGAAGAAATCTCCCAATCAGGAACTCAATTACATCCCAACATGTGATCCCAACACAACTACCGAAGTTCCTGCACAACTTAAGCCTATACATACAAACACACGGAGGAAAAGTGTGCTCTCTGTTTACACACCTCTGTGACCTACTACCAGGCGGGCGCTTGAAGCAACACCTCAGGCATTGCACTCCTCCTCCTCCTCCTCCTCCTCCTCCTCGGTGTATTTCCAGGTTCATGGGCCTCGCTCGCTGACTTGAATCGAGCCGTGCCGTTGCCGTGCCACATCCAGACAGACAGACAGAAACACCGCCGCAGCAAAGGAGGATGATGGTGAGGGTGTGTGTGTGTGTCTCGTCTCACGGATCTGAACTGAACCTTGGTTTTGTGCCACGCGATCTAAGACACTTCACGGTTATCTTCCCAATGGCTGGCTCTTCCTTCGTCCTCCTCCTTCTTTCGCCAGACAGTTGAGTTGAGGTGTGTGAATATGATCCCAACGCCCAATGTCTTTGCCGCCCGCTTCGGGCAACCAAGACTGCCTCAGGGAGTGTGGTAATGGTGGTCTGTCTGACACCGCGCCGCCGCCCCATCGATGATGAGATGTTTCAAGAAAAAAAATTTTTGCACATAAAATCTCCGAAGGGGGATGACGAGAAGATGGAACGAGCTAAGCTAGCCAATTCGTTTTTGTTGTTGTACAGTACATACATACATACGGTCCCTTGATCAGGTCGCTCTCACAGTGGTTCATTAACGTATGATGAGCTCCTCCGTTGGGGGAATGAAACAAAGAGAAAAAATGCATGCCCTTGGTCCATCTAATCAGAACCCTTCAAGCATGCATGGGGAGAGAAAAAAAAAAGGGCGGCCGGGCGGCTTCTAGCGCTTAATCTGATTCTGATAATACGTGTTCGGCATTAATTTTGTATTGTGTCTAATATACGTGGCTCCAGCATTCATTCATTCCTTTCCTTTCCTTCCCGGTGGTTCGCTGGAGTCTGTTGGAGAAAAAAAAAAAAAAAAAAAAAAAGGAAAGAGTAAGGCGAACAGGGTGCTGGAGCTCTTTTCATTGGCGACGGCTAGCTAACGTTAGCCCAGGTAGCTACTGCAAGGTCCAGGTCCAGATCCAGATCCAGAATATGGGTGTGTTTTTTTTTTAGGGGTTTCGTTTGGTTTTTCCCTTCTTCCGCTTCGCTGAGTCTGTCTGTCTGTCTGTCTGTTGTCTTTGGTTGTGTGTTGAGCCGATGGTATGTATGCAGTGCAAGTGACTTGAACCTTTTGACTCATCTGCATGCATGCATGCATGTCTTGCAAAAAAAACTTTTTTGCTGTACATGTAATTATGTGCCTGTGATGTCCCGTCGTCCTATTGGGACGAGCGGTAACGAAGGTTGAGGAAGGTAGTTCCTTGTTCAGGTACCGCCGGGAGGGAGCATAAGAAAGAGACAATGTCTTGCTCGATTGGGGTATTCGGCACGAGAGGGGTGTTCAGCATATGATGGGTTAGTATGAACAATACTTGTTACTTCATGTTTCAATGTGAAGTGTATTGTGGATGGGATAATACAACAGGCGAAAGGGGGGGGCTTGATCCGATTCAACGGACTGCCGGGTGTATGTAAGTCTTCATTACCCAGTTTGGCAGTATTTAGCTTGGGCACCATGTCCCTGGATACCCGGATGTTGGCATCGAGATGCAGACCCGAGAGACGGCCACGTTCGCGTGCTGACTGACTCTCGGGTCATGGTCAGGGGGTCCATCCATTTACATCCCTCACGGAGCATGTTCCCGCACTTCTTCTAGACAGACGCCCTTCAAAAAATGGCTGGTATTACTGGCTCTCCAGGAACGGGGCCACGGATTCTTTGTTACACGATTGTAACACAAGAGACACAAAAGTCTTCGGAGTTAGGCACCATACTGACGGGCTGACTGACTTGGGCCGGGACAGAACAAAGCAACTCGTCATCGCCAACTGACACCGTGGCCGACTATGGACGCCTATGGGCAGCATCACATGTTCCTTCATGGTTGGGAATGTGATTACGTGCATGAGAAAATATCCGTCTGGTCGAGACACCCGCGTCTTCCGTGCCCGAATATTGGGAATTAAACTACTAAACAGTATATCTCTCTCTTGTCCATAGCGTGCCACGTCTTCTTCACTGACTCCCGTGCGGGTTGCTGTTCGGTGGAAGAGCCTTCTCTTTTCACCATGGAGGAACCGCCCCTCTCTACCTCTGTCTCCAGCGCCGCTGGGGAAGACCAATGGGAGAGTTTTCGTGGTAGCCGCTTGGTGGGAAAGAAGGGAGATCATCCACGGCGGCACGACGCTTCCTCCACAAGAGTGAACAGCCTTCACGCAGCGTGAGAGACGTGGCGACGCTGGGATAGATAAGGTCGCCAATCTATTACGAATTCTACCACAACTTGCACAATCTAGCTTAGTGACAGTTGTAAGGATGTCGCGAGAGCATGTTGGCAGAGGGATTCCATTAGAGCAGCCGTTGCGAGAGAAGGAGCTTCGTGATGGATCGTCTTCCACACGGGGGGTCACACAGGGAGGGGATGATCAGTCCCTGAAGTCTTGTAGCCGACAGCTCCTTCCAGTAGATAGAGCTTCTTCCACTCGACCTTGCTCTCTCACCACCATTCCCATTCCACGACTATCTAATTACCCAAAAGCCAAGAAGAGGAATTTACCAAAGACAAGAATTTTGATCTACAGCGTACGTACGCGTTGCGCGCCACGTCTCTCTCTCCCCCCCTACTGAGCAGGTCTGCCCCCGCGTGGAGGAAGTCAGACCCCCCTTTTCACCGGTCGAGGATCCATGCAATGCTGGTTTGCTTAGCTGTGTGGCAGACATTTCCCACACTACCAAGATCTTTTCCTGGAGAGAACTCTTACACCCTTCTCCTCACAACTGATCCGCCAGTAAAACCCGTATACAAGGGATAATAATAGTGGGAATGGAATCACCCAACAGGATATCCATTGCACACACAGTATACACGCGTGTGCCACGTCGTATAACTGTTATGCCATGAATAAAAAGTGCACTATGACGACTGATTCCCGGCTGACCGGCAAACCGTAAGTAGCAGCAAGTAATTAATTACTGAATAATAATAATATATGATATATATATCTGCGCACAACATGCCACGTCTCTCTCTGTTTGTTTGTCACGTAATTAACGCTCTCTCTCTCTCCTCTTGTTCCCAACCAAGCGGCTATCGCAACAAAATTCTCCCACTGGGTCGCCTAACAACACCCCCGAAAGACCCCAACAGACCCCTAAATACCCCCCTAAAGGCGGGACAGAGGTACTAGTAGAGAAAGTGATGATCAACACCCGCGCCTGGTTATCAAGATCATATTACCCGCCGCCATCAGCGTACCTAAACTTCCCTGCCCTTGAGGTGTCCCATTCTAAGCGTGATGAACTCGTTGATATCGCTCAGACTGAATGCAAAAGTATTCATCCACACTCCCAGTAATTAGATAGAGCCGCACTTCCACTCCAACACCTTAGACACTCGGAATGATAGACAGTGTACATAATGCTGGAATTACTAAACCGTATTTGATGTGCATTCTCCTTATCCTTTTCTCATGGAGGATCCGTGAGGAAGTTGTCACCAACGCGACCCCTGAGAGACCTCTCTCGGGGTGAGAAGTCCGTCGCGTAAATCACCCCCATGAAATGACTATCTCCGTATAACGTCGATATAAGGAGAATGATATCTCACTCTGCTCTTCTCACTGCCATCCATTCCCAGGCATGTATATATCCAGATAAACTTTAGGATTGACCTATGTGTACCACAGCTCCCGTGATTAATATCTTGGAGAGAATTCTGTCCGTTCTCCATGCGCCATCCAAGGTGAGTAGTGAGAAACACTTTGAGAGCGTGTATGATAGTCCCTGTTCATTATAAACCGTGGTATTAATTTTCAATTTTTTTTATTCACCGCCCCCCCAATTCACGACCATGTTTATAAGAAGGACAGATGTATATATGTGCGGCCTGCATCTACGGGTATGGGGAGCTTTATATATGGCCCCATTCATTATCTATGACCCAACGCCGCACTTTCCGGCCATTCATTCCGTTGACGAACAGGAGGTGAGCAAACACCCCCCATATGAGATAGATTTGTCACAATCAGAATAGGGGTACCCGTACGACAAACATAATAATCCATCAAGAATTTTTTCTCAAAGAAGCTCCTCCCTCAAACTACCACCCTTTCCCACTACCATCCCTCCCCCCCCCCAAAACAAACCAGGGCTCTCGCTGACCTCCTCAAGCTCAGGTACAGTGTACTTAGTTGGGGAGGTCGACAGGACAAACTTCAAGCTTGATAGAAGAAGATTTTGCTGTAATGGCTTAGTTTTAGATAGACTTACGAGCAATGGAATGAAAAAAGCTGGAAGGAACTTCCACATAATATGGCATTGCTCACTCATGTTCTCCCTAGTGGCCTGGTCTATGAACACAAGGAGACCACATCTTTAGGGATCAACAGAAAACATTCCTACTTTGCAAAGCTGACAATGGTTTGTCAGATTTAATATGCTCATCACTCTTCTCATTTCATACACAGAACCATTTCAGTCTATAGCAATTCATATATCCTGCGCTTTGCGTTGCGTAAAGTTCGTAACAATCTGGTATATCCTCCTCAAGTGAAAAGCACAAACCCACAAAAACCGCTGAACATAGCTTTTCGCTCAAAACGCAAACGCTCTCATATCGTAACCGAACCAAGGAAACGAAGGAAAAAAAAAAAAAAAAAAAATTTAAAAAATTTAAAAAATTTCAGTAGACGCTCCCTCGAATACTCCTATCCTCCTTCTCCGCTTTAGCGAGGGCGTCGTCGGCCGATAGGCCATTCTGATACTGCTCATCCTTGCGCTCAAGCTCATCCTCCACCTCTGGCCCATTCTGCCCCTTTCCATGCTCGGCATAGACATGCTTGTTCTCCTGCCCAATCCCGTGACCACAGTCATGATCAGGCTCAGCCTCGCCATCCGCCTCATGCTCACCATCGCTACTATGCGGGTGATCACCCAGCCGGTTGGCTCTCGCACCGCGTCCCATCCCGCTCTGGTCCCTACTATGGTGGCGATAACCATTCGCTGACGGTTTCAGCCTGGCCATGCGCCTGCGCGCATCATCATCCTCTGAAGAGTCGGCATCGCTGGCCACTACGCTATTGTGTCCGCTATACGTCCCGCCAAAGTCTCTCCCAAGATGTAGGTGATCGTGCGGCATGCGTGGCTGCGGTGGGAGGTTGGGGCTCTTGGCATGACTTCGCAGCCTGTCCTCGACCGAGATGAACGACGGTGTGCCGTCTGGACTAGACACCACTTCATCCCTCGCCTTGGTCACGTCTATCTGCGGGCCATTGCCCCCATCGGCCAAGGGCGTCTGATTTTCGGTCGACGGGGTGTCAGCTAACGGAGCCGTGTTGCTAACTGTCGGCTGAAACCGGCTCGCTGCCGGTCTACGGCTCACCAGGCTGACTTTACTGTTGTTGGCGGTTCCGTTGAAGGATGGACCAGGGGTGCCGTTGGCGTCGTTGACCACAGTCCCGTTGCTGCTGCTACCAGAGCTAGGCGTCGGGATAGCAACAGACACACTGCTGTTACCACTGACACTGCCCGGCGTAGCCACTCCATTACCGGCATGGCTAGAGATGGTGATGTCGCTCTGCACGAGGTCAGCCAGCGTCTGGCGGATCTTGAAGCTCTTGTCGTGGTTGCAGCCGTTGGGACAGCCTCCCCATCTACGGCGGACTTCCACGGCTGAGGATATGACGGCGGTGGAGGAGGAGGAGGAGGAGGCAGCGGTGTGATGGGCATTGGCCGTGATGGAGAGTTGAGAAGAGGCGCGGTCAAGCTTGGAGCTGGCCTTACTAGTTCCGTTCTCTTTGCCGTCTTTCCCCTCCTTGGCCAACTGAGCAGCCCGCTCTCGCCGCAGCTCCGACCATGTTCGCAGTTTGGTTTCGAGTTTGTACTTGCCGCTCTCGAGGCTCTTGCGCATGATGAGAAACTCGCAATGGTTGACGTTGCGGAGGTCCTCAAAGTACTCGACACTAAAATGGTACCACTTCATGAGGAAGACGCGGGACATCAAGCCGTGCGTGACTGGACCTGTTAGCATTAGTGCCATTATAGGGCCATATGGAGACGTACCCAGCACGCAGACACTCGCAAAGTCATCCTCGCCAAACTGGCGCCACAAGCTCTCGTTGAAACCACTAACTCGATCGTATGCGTCGGCGGCGCTCTCGCCGTTGGGGATGCGGTAGAAGAAGTGGCCGTAGTCTGCGCGCTCCTGCCACATGCGCTCCATCTCGGCGCTGCAGGGCTGGAAGTTGCCAAAGTCTTGCTCGCGCAGCCGTGGCTCCTCGTACACCTTGATGTGGTTGCGCTTGAACGGGCTGGGCTCGGGCTCGTCGCTCGTCAGTGTCGCCAGTATGCCCTCCGTCGTCTCGCGCGTCCTCCGGTACGGGCTTGTGAAGAAGTGTAACGTATCGTCTGCGCGCAGCATCTTGCGCAACTTCCGCCCGGCCTCGTACGCCTGCTGCCATCCATCCTCAGTCAACTTGACTCGGTGGTCGGGGATTGTCTGATGTATGTCGCGGTTTTCTGGGACAATCGCTGTCAGTTCTGTTCTTGGGATGCTTCCCAAGTAAGTGACGTACTGTTCCCCTCCGACTGGGCATGTCTGATCAGTATAATCAGCCTCGGCTTTCCCATGATTTCTGCAAGGTAGTTTAAATATGCTCGCGTGCTTCAAGGCGGTGGTTACGAAGAGGGGTAATGGCAATGGTGGCGAGCGACGTAGGTAGTATTCAGAATCGAGTCAAACAAGAGACAATCGAGTTCGGGGTATCAATGCGAGTCAAACAAAAGCAACAAGATGGAATTACTGCTGAGAAATGACGATATATATAGGTATCCTACGTATTCGGGTATTGAAACCTCAAATAAGGCAGGAATCGGCTGAGAGGCTGCTGCTCCTGTTTACGGAGAGTTAGTCATCGAGAGCCTGAGCCTTGGTGAGTTATATGTAGGGTGGTAGATCTTTTTTCAGCAGCTCCCGTGTCTGGATAATCTGAGACCAGGCCATTGGCCGAGCGCTTGCCGTCTGCAACCACAAATCTTGGCCGCATGCAGCCCTCTGTCTGGGACAGGAGCGCTTGACGACAGATTGCTCTCCTAACTGCAGTTAGGTTTTGTTTTTGGCATCAAGAGGGTTACAATGGGCGACAATGGGTGACCGCGATGCTTGGGGATTTGTCAGTTTCTTTCTTTTTCCTTGCCTTGCGAGGCAGTGCTGCCTTAGCACTACAGTCCCTGAAGTTGGAGGGGCTGCAGGTGCATCTCAGTGGGCTGGCCTGATCTGGCAATGTTTTAGGCGCCTTATCGTTCCGTCCGGGGCCCCTCCTTTGGCGCGATACCGAGCTGTAGCCTGTAAGGGATTTGTCGGTCGCATGATTGGCCAAACCTAGATGCCTGCCGATCGGCAGTCTGCGGTTGCTGTCTTGGCGTGCCTTTTTGTCCGTCACCTGTCAGCTCAGCTCCGGAAGTAAACTGTCACCTGACACCCGTTATCGTCATCCCAGTCGCAACTGGAACTCCACGACGGTTTTATTGAAGGATATCATTATCAAACTAGTGAACAGTCGAAAGCCTAGACCGCCATACGAAGGGTCTTGTGACCGTTAACGTTAGAATTAGCAGCCGGTCACGGAATCTTCCTTTTTAGCACGACGCGCCAAAAGACAGCATCACGACGACAACGGTCTTTCGCAAATCTTACCACAACCCGAACCCACACACAGTCACGATGTCCGGAGAAGGCCCCGACTCAATCCCCACCTCCTCCAACCCTCACCGAACTCACTCCCGCCCGCCCTCAAAGAAACTCAAGTCCTCCCACGATCCCATCTCCGTTCAAGCCGCCACGCTCGAGCAGCTATTCGCCAAACCGGACCAAGAAATCCGCATCCCCAGCGGGCCCCCTAAAAAGCGCGGCCCAGCACCCCCGCCAGAGATCGTCTCCAACGTCCAGGGTTCGTCAGCAGGCGCCGGGTCGGGTGAATTCCACGTCTACAAGGCCGCCCGACGACGCGAGTATGAACGGCTCAGGATAATGGACGAGGAGCTCGCCGCGGAGAAGGAACGAGAGCAGTTTGAACGCCAGAAAAAGGAACGGGAGCTCAGAGACGCGGAGAAGACCAAGAAGAATCGCGAGAAACGCGAGAAGAAGAAGCAAAAGGCGCAGGCACAGGCACTGGCCAGACCCAAACCAACAGCCGCCAAAGCACAGCCCGACGGGAAAAAACCACCACAGAAACAACTGGATGGGCAAGGCGTTGTTAAGAAGAAGGACGGTAAAGGGGGCGATAGCGGGGATGAGATAATAGATCAAAGCGAAAAGGATCAGACGGCAGAAGAAGGAGGGGCGGCGGAAGCTGAAGAGGATAAGGAGGCAGCAGAAAGGAGTAGAAGGGAGATGACGGAAATAAAAAAACAGAACCAAGCTGCTGCTGCTGCTGCTGCTGCTGTCGCCGCGGCATCTGGGCCAGGACTGGTTCTTGTTGACGATGACTGACCACACAACAGCAACAACAACAGCAAAGAAATACCTGAACGTTGGAGGAAAACACAGTACTCAAGAGAAAAGCGTTATATTGTACCAAGACAACACACCACAGGCCGTGAACTTTCCCCTCTGTCATGGGGAGAGACCGTTTAACCCTAGAATTGTAATAGTTTGTAAAGGAGGAGGAGACTAGACTGGGCATAGAAACGGGGGGACTGCTGTTGAGGATGATATAGCTCAACTGTGGTTAAATGCCATGCGACTGTATATTGCGGACATCTCGAAGGAGGAAAGAAAAGATCTACCGCACAGATAGATGACTGGCTATAGCATCGTCCCTGGCCGTTATAGCCTATAGGCCAATTTGACCGGTAAAACAACACCGGTAAGCACACGAGACCTTTTAAGCAAAAGAAAAAAGAGACGTTCAAGATTCACAGTCATATAACCAAGGACAATGTGCATCAACAGCAGCTTTTTGAGCCGCCATTTTTTGTCTACCATGCCAATATCTAATCTAGCAGGGTAATAGCCATGTATACATGAGTTATCAAAGTTTTTTACCACACACACCGTAGGGTGATAGGGAAGGGGGTATGATCACTGCATCGCTACATCACATTCATATTATCATTCTTGTCCCAACTACTCATCATTTCCTCCAGCACCCGTGCCCACACCGGGTTGTGCTTTCTTGGCACTGCAGATGTCATCCACCCTCAACAAGAGACACGCGGCCTGTTTTGAACCAGTTAGCGACACGCAACATAAAATGGGGGTTGTGTCTCTGGGTAAGGGGCTCGGCTCACCTCAATAGCAGTCTTCATGCTCTGCACCTTGATGGCCTCGGGCTCCCAGACACCATACTCCTTCATGTCCACCAGCGCGCCCGTGTCGCCGTTGATACCCCAGCTGCTCTTGCCCTCGGCGTGCTTGGCGCGGAGGTCAGTGAGCACTCTTACGGGGCTCTTACCCGCGTTCTGGATAAGCGTCCGCGGGATGACCTCGAGCGCCTCTGCAACAGCCTTGTACGGCCACTGCTGCACGCCCTCGATGCTCTTGGCCATCTGGTTCAGTCTCACCGAGACGGCCATCTCTGTTGCACCCCCGCCGGGAGATAATCTGGGGTGGAACATGACGTTCCTTGCCACGCCCATGGCATCCTGCAGATTCCGCTCAATCTCGTTCAGCACGTCCTTGGACGGACCCCTGAGGAGGACTGTGCACGCCTTGGGCGACTTGCACTTTGTCAGGAAAGTAAAGTATTCGTCGCCGATCTTCTCAACCTCGAATAGACCGCACTCCGTGCCCACGTCAGACTCCTGGAGGTCTTCTACCCGGTTGACGATGGTCGCGCCCGTCGCTCTCGCTATCCGGTTGTTGTCTGTCTTGCGCACCCGTCTGAGGGCAGTGACGTTGGCTTTCATCAGGTAGTGTTGCGCCAGATCTAAACTGTCAGTATCCTATCCATTCCAGGGGCATCGGATAGTGTGCCACTCACCAGAGACGCCCTTTTCTGTGATAACCAGGTCAGGGTTGAACGCGAGGATGGCCTCGCACATGGCCTTGACCTGCTCCTCCTCGATCTGCAGGATCCGGTTCCAGTCTTCTTCCTTTGTAATCTCAATGTTGGTCTGCGATTCGCCCTTTTTATATTCAAGCGGGCAGTCCAGCAAGATAATCCTCGGGTTCTCAATCCTGCGGCGCATCTTGGGGTGGGTAATGTCCTTGTTTAGCATCACGCCGTCCAACACCCTGCTGTCCTCGATCTCGCCTCCGGGGACTTTCTCTATACGCGCGTACCGCTTGATGTCGACTTCCCGCTTGCCGTTGCCCACCTCGAACGTCACCGTGCGCACCGCCTTTAGGGCGAGGTCGCACATGAGCTGCGACCACCTAGACACAAACTTTGTGCCGATAGAAGAAGAAATCAGCTGGTGCATCGCCTTGTCGTCGTTAACGTCTATCGGGAGGGAGATGTCGTCGATGATCTGGAGGGCGTCCTTGAGGGCGCGCTTGAAGGCGGAGATGATGACGACTGGGTGGATGTTGCGCTCGAGTTGGGGGAGGGCTTGGGCTAGTATTTCTCCGGCTGTCCCCCTATTAGCAACCCCTTATTCTCGCGGGAAGTATGGGAAAGCGCGGGCTCACCCAGGATAATAACTGTGGTAGTTCCGTCGCCGACCTCTTCGTCTTGCGTCCGACTGAGCTCAATCATGCTCTTCGCCGCCGGGTGCGACACCTCGATCTCTCGGAGGATGGCGTGCCCATCGTTGGTGAGCACGATGCCGCCCATCGGGTCGAGCAGCATCTTGAGCATCGCCTTGGGGCCGAGGCATGATCTGATAATGTCTGCGACACTGGACGGTTAGGTTAGCGGGGTCCGGGTGGTGTGTGGGTGGGCTTTGACCGGGGTGAAGAGGTAGAGGCAAGGGCAGGCGACGGTGAGCAGTGGGTTATGGGCGGGCGCGCCGTGGTGAGTGTCTTTAAGGGAGGGATGTCAGGACGTACGTCTTGGCAGCAGCGATGTTAGACAACTGGGCTTTGCGACCAGTCTGCCTCTCACCGCTCTGGGTGTCTGTTTTATGTCCTGGTTAGCCAGCTCTCAGAAGCTCTCCAGGAGCAGCGGGGGTGGACATACTCATTACCACCACCGGCGCCTGCATTTTGTCTGTTCTTTGCTGTGCTTTCGGCTATAGGGAAAATTTCGGGGCCCGGTCGGATACAGGAAAGTTGTCGCAAGAACTGGGGTTTATATAACGGCTGTCTTCACGTTTTGCTGCGCAGGTAGGCAGCTCTATTCGCAAAGTGGGATGCTAGAAGCCTCCCCCCGAAAAGTTCAGGAGCGGGAGCTCCAAGGTGGGGCTGTCGGAAGAATTAGCTTCCGTTGACCGCCCAGGGCGGGGGGCAGCGAACTGCAAAGCCCAAGTGCCTGTAATTCAGGCACCGAACCGGGCGGCTGTAATGTAGCGACTTACACCTTGATGAAGCAATAATGACATCTTCTCCCTACTATGCACCATGTGACTTGTTATAATAATGCTGTGATTATGATTTCTTTCTTATTTTCTATTTTGCAGAGTTATGGTGCATTCAAGTCTATCGCAGCTCGGATATGAACGAGACAATTGACACCACAGGCAGAACAATAAAGACGACGCGAACCATGCCCAAGTTCACGGTACAAGAACGACAGCTCCCCGAGTCCAAAGAAAACATGTCGTCTTTCATATAACTCGTTTCACACTCGAGTATCCCATGTTCCACCCTATCAATACAGAACTATCCGTCACCCCATAGAAGGGGGAGGAATATAAATCAGGAGAAACGGGAGAAGAGAAGGAGCTGAAAACATGCAAAAGGAAGCCTGCCCCCGACCAAAATCAATTATGCAGTGTAATCATATAACCCATCCATGAATATCTTCTTCATCCCCCAAACGCGAATCCGTCTAGCAAAGACTTTCCCTTTGACCTCTTGCTGTCTATTTGACCTTGCTCTTGACCAGCATCTTGCTAAACCCATTTCGTTTCCGTCAAAAATAGGCTCCCCCTTGAAGCTGTCCCAAACAATTACGGGGTATGATGAACGCCACACCGAATGTCCTGTCCGCGCCTTGATGGACCGTGAATGCTTCCTCGTGCCTTTGCCTATGACAAACGCCGGTATCGATATGCTAAAATATTCTTATATGTTCTGTGTTCCGAGTTGGAGTGGTTTTTGTTGCTGGTTATTGTGTGTCTGTCGATTCATGATCGCTGCTCATTCAGAAGAATCTGGACAGGGCGCTGCTGAGATCGATAAAGTCGACTGGCTTGGTGACATAATCACTGAAGCCGGCTGCGACGCATTTCTCCTGAACGTCGGACATGACGTTGGCCGAGAGGGCGATGATGGGCATCTGGGGGAATTTTCCTTGCACCTCCCAGTTTCGGATCTCTCTACAGGCCTGGTAACCATCTTTACGCGGCATGTGAAGATCGCACTGCATGCCATGTTAGTCATGCACAGACAGAATTATGAGTGCAAAGCGAAGCCTACCAAGATTAGAGAGTAGTAGCCATGGGGGTGCGAGAAGACCCTATCGGTGCATTCCATGCCGTCTGCGGCAAGTTCGACCTCGACGCCAACCTTCCACAGGTACCGCTGCAAGACTTTCTGGTTGACCAGATTATCTTCAACAAGCAGCACCTTATGCCCCTTGTTGCCCATCCGCTTCTCCATTTCTATGTAACTGGCCTTCTGGTTCTCAACCAGTCGCTGAGCAGTAGAACGATTGCGGTCTATGCTCATGTCGCGCTCATTCGTGGGGTCGAAGATAACCGCGAAACGGGAAGGCTTGACTGGCTTATAGATGTAAGTGACTCTGTTGTCGGAAAGGATGTTTTCGTGCTTGGTGTCGGCAGCCAGCTTCATGACCGCCTGTCTCTGGACAGAGTCGGAAAGGATGAGAATGATCGCCTCATCAACCATGGTGGATTTCATGATCTCATCCATTAGTTCAATGATTTCCTCGGGCGATGGCAGGTTTACGACAATGTGCGAAAAGACGACTGGGTCTTCGCCGCCAATCAAGCGCTGCGCCTCCTGGACAGACGCCAGGGCCGTAATCTGATGAGGAATGTCCTTTGGTAGCGTCATCTCGATGTGTTTTGTCGTTGCTTCGCGACTGTGAGTCTGCGGGCAGATGACCAAGATTGAATACATGGGAGGGCGGAAATTAGCTCTGTCGCTTGGGGAGACGGCGCCGGCGGTGCCAGTGCCACTACCGGCCAGTTGATCGTTGCTGGGCGTGGGCGTGGTTCCAGGCGAGCTTCTCTCTGACGGGATCCCCAGCTTCATTTGGGAAAGATCCTGACCACTGGCACGAGCCGCCTCGCTGAACCGCGCCAGTCCGACATTGACTGACGACATGGACGAGCGCTCTGTTAGATGCGTACGTCCTGACGCTACTGAGGGATCCGAACTGCCGCTCGAAGTGGAAGCCATTGCTGGAGAGGCGGCATCCGGGTCTGTAGATGGGCTTCCCGACGGGGACATGCGGAGATGTCTACTCGACAGGAATTGACGAGGAACCAAAGTAGGCATTTCCTGCACAATGGTCGGCGGTGCCGGCTCGGGGACTAAGGCCGCGTTAGGATGGTCCTCCTCGGTGGGAAGGCCGAACTTTGCCGTGAAGGTGAATGTCGATCCCTTTCCCAGCACTGCTGTCCCTTCCATCTTGCCCCCGTGAAGCTCAACCAACTGACGAGAAATAACAAGACCTAGTCCGCTTCCTCCGTGCTGCCGAGTGCTGCTCCCGTCAATTTGGCTGAATGGTTTGAAGATCAGCTCTGCCTCCTCCTCGGTGAAGCCTCTGCCCGTGTCGATGATAGAGAACTCGAGCACGATCTCGTTCTCCTGGAGGTTGGCGTGTTCGGGAGCAGCAACCTTGCATCTGCTGAATACTTCGCCCTGTTGCGTGAACTTGATGGCGTTGCCGATCACGTTTAGCAGGACCTGGCGGATTCGGATCTTGTCCCCTTTGACCCAGGCCGGGACATCTTCCTCGACCACATAGTTGAGCTCGAGACGCTTCGCGATGGCCATGGTGGAAACAAGCTCGTTCACATCCTCGATCAAGGACCGAGTGTGGAACCATTCGTGATTCAGCTTCATCATGCCGGCGTCGACTTTGGAGAGATCAAGAATGTCGTTGATGATCATAAGCAAGCTGTTGGCGCTTGTCTGGATCGTGTTGGTGTAATCGCGCTGCTCCTCGTTGAGCGTGGTATCTTGCAGGAAGCTGACCATTCCCGATATTCCTATGAGCGGCGTTCTGATCTCGTGGGACATGTTGCTGAGGAATCTGCCTTTGGATTCCATTGCTTCCTTCAATTTGGACTCGAGGAGTTTCAGGTCGTTGATGTCGGTAGCAGAGCCAAAGTAGGAGCTAGCACCATTGCCGAAATCAATGTTGTCAATTTCAACACACCGTATGAGGTGCCACCGATATTCCCCGCTGCGCGACCGAAGCCGTATTTCTGTCGTGTACGAGAGCCGCCCGCTGCTGTCTGTGGTAACCTTGATGACCCCCTTCCTAGCAAGCTCCGTCAAGTTAGCGGTCGGTAGCTCGTATGTTGAACTACAGCTTGAGCTGTTATTTCGGGACAGCGTCTGCTGAATGTTCCCTCGGGCGGTGCTGTCGGGAGTGCCCGGTGTTTGAGGTTTTCCAGCTGGCGACCCCGGAGCTGGTTTCTTGTTTGCGGCAGCTGCGGCTGAAGCTACCGTTGAAGGCGAGTGCTTGTGTCCCTCCTTGCTGCCTCTAGGCAGTGGCGATGGTGGCTGGTCAGGGGGTATGCGGCACTTGGCAAGGTCATCGGGATGCACAAAGTCCATGAACCCGAGACCCAACACAGCCTCGAAGCCCTGCCCTGTGTAAGACAGCCATTGCTCGTTTGCAAAAGTGATCCCCTCGTCCTCGGTCGCCGTAAAGATAATCTGCGGGATCAGATTAGCCAACAGGCGGTGTTTGGCCTCCGATGCTTCGATTTCCTCTTGGCGTGCTGCTCTGAGCTCGGCGATGTGCTGGTCGTGGATGTCCATGTACGAACCAAGGAACTGCAGAATGACTCCCCTCTTGTCCTTCGAAGCGACAGCCCGGGCATAAAACCACCTGTAGGCCCCATCGAAGCGACGAATCCGTACCGTCCTTGAGAACTGCTCGCCGGTTCTGACAGAGTGGCTCCAAGCACGCAGATACTCGTCTCGATCGTCCGGATGGATGCTTCCCCAGGGATCGGCCGCCAGATCGCCCGACGTCTGCCCGCGATACGTCAAGAACCGACTATTTACCCAGACAATCTCGCCAGTCTGGGGAAGGGCGACAAAGACATGGGCAGGCAGGGAATCAAGAATGAGGCCCTTCAGCTTGTCTGACGGAGGCGTCATCTCGGTCTGCGCAATAGGCCCGCTTCTTGATGGCACCGCCGGTGTAGCCACGCCCTTGCCAATGGTCGAGCTTGGTGGAAGCGACTGGAATGTCGATGCAAAGTCGGCTCCATACGAGTGGAGCTGCGTATGGCGGTGCTGTTGTGCCGACGGTGTCGTGGGTGGCTTCTTCTGGTTCTCGCTTCCTATCGGTTGGCTACTCGGGCCCGCTCCCCCTTTCTCCTCCTTGAGGCTTGGTGGCTGATCTCTTTGCTCCTTGGCGGTACTGCACCTTTTCTGGGCATTTGTAGGAGACATCTCGTCAGAACTCCGGCGGTTACCAGAAGACTCGGCAACGGGCTGCGACTCGGGGACATTAACGGGGCTGAGCACAGCCGTATTCTCCCACTGTTGCCATTGCGCTTTCCCGCTCCCACTCGACAGTCGCAACGAAGATCTCTTTTCTGCGGTCGTACTGTCTCTAGAATTTCGTCTCACCCGCTGCTGCTGTTGCTGCTGTTGTTGCTGCTGCTGCTGCCCACTGCTCGCTGATCCTGACTTCGACTTCGCATTGAAGTAGCTATCACCCATACCAGCGGGAGTAGGACTCAAGGCGGCCCGTTCCTCCATGATAAAACCTAGGGCCAAGGCATCCCAGGTAGGCGTACCGCCGGGGGAGCCCGCAGCACTACGAGACGGGCCATAATAATCGCTCGGGCTGGTCATGCTGCCGGCCACGGATCCCCGAGACACAATGTCCTCGGCAGGAAGATAGGACAGTGAAGCTAGGGCTGTCGGGTCAGCGAGCGGCCGTCCATCAGGACCAACGGCGCCAAAACCGGCTGTCGCGGGTCTCCGCTTCTGCAAACCGCTCAGCTCGGTCTCAAGGTTAGAATAATGCCGACACAGGGAGAATGTGGTAGCGAGATGAGGCGCCAAGTGCTCTAGCGAATGGCGCAGGTTTGAAGGATATGGAATGATGGAGCTGAGAATGGAGAGAATCGCAATCGGCGCATGTCGTTCCTTGGGGGCTGGACCTGGAGAGGAATTGGGCACAGTTGAAGCCTCTCCAGTCTTGCCCCGCGACATCCTCTGCTCCATGAGCGCCGAATCCAACTTGAATGCCGGGTTGGGTTTCGACAGAAGAACATGGGACAGAGGAATGTGCAGCACTGTCCACGAGTTGTCGACGCCGATGGCTTCGGGCGGTCTCGTCATGGCCGAATAATCGGGAGCGGCTGATGTTGGATTGAACGAGTCCTCGTCAACCATTGCATCAGTAAAGAAGGGGTTCTCGCTTGGATCAGCTCGCACGGCCGGAGACGGGGCTGGGGACTGAGACCACGGCGAAGGCGGAGCCTGCTCGTACTCCTCGTACTTGGGCGTCGTCGGCCTAGGCTCGTTGTCTTCGATGCGGGATGCAGTTGACGTTGCCTTCCTCTCGACCGCTTGAGGCTTGGCAGACCGGACCGGTGTTTGAGGCAGCTTCGTACCACCGAGAATGGAGGATAGCTTCGATGCCGAATCGGACCGCGGCTTCCGAACTTTCTTCCTCGTTCCTTCGGGCGACTTGCCGCGGGACTTGGACCCGGAAGGCTTGTCCTCTGCATGGCCAAGATATGGATAGTTGCGTGTCAAGGCAACAACCCTGCCGCGTTCCAACACCCGCAGGATACCGTTGTGGTCGATGAGCGGGTCGGCTTCGTAATCGAGAGCTTGCAGAACGTTGAGAATCTTTCCCTGGCCCTGTCTTTGGGTAGTATAGGGGGCTTCCCAGCTCGGAATGGCCTGTTGCTGCTCCTCCAGCGCATCATGTTCCTCCAGCGCCTGTCGATTGAGACTTACGGTATTCTCGTCATCATTGGCCCCATCTTGGGGTGGTGTAGCAGTCCCATGTGTCGTTATGCTTCGAGACGGTAGGTTAGGTCGACGCGGGGCTGGTGCTCCCCTGTCGGCCATTCTTCTTTCCTTCTTATCCTCGTACGAGGTGAACGAATGCCTGCTTTGCAAGCCCGGTCGTGCGGGTGTTATCTGCTTGAACAAGTCTCCACCCTGGGCAAATGCTTCCGAGAAGTCATCGTTGTTACTGCTAGGCACGAGACTCGAACCCCTGGCCATATATCCAAGGCTCAAATCGTCTTCCTGGTGCGCGTTATATGTCGCCTTCTGTCCCCACGGCACGTTTTCGATGTCTGTCGAGTCTGCCGGAATCGCAAGAGTTACCCTCTCCGCCCTATAGACTTCGGTCATAATCTGGACAACCGTGTGCCACCAGGCTTCCAACCCGGGTTCCGCAGACAACATCAGGGTTAGATCATAGAGGTTGGGGGTGGGAAAGTCCGGTTGCACCCCGGAGTAAGAATATCCTTTTGGCAGAAAAGTCATGGTTGACGCGGGTGTGGACGGGTTTGACAGAAAGCTGTCGTGGCCGTGGAGGCCCTCAGATGAGGGGTGGGGGTGGGATGCTCCCGGCGGCGCGGTTGTCGGGGAGAGCGTGGTGAAAGGTCGGAAGGCGGGCGGGATGTAGCCTGGCGACGTCATACGGGGAAACGGGTACGAGGGCGTGACGGCTGTCAGCCCTGGTGTTGGTGCTCCCCGAACTGTGTTGCCAGACTCGGTCGACGTTGTTGTCGGCTCCGATTCGGAAGAAGATGCCTGCGGTGGCGAGATAGAGCTTTCTTCCTGAATTGGAGATACGCGTACTGGACCGGAAACGGGCGGGAGCTGGGTCCCTCTTGCCGTCACTTCCCTCTTCTCTATCTCTCTGGCTAGACGCTCGCGATACTCGATCAGCTGCCGTTGCGCGTCCATGGTTTCCGTTTCCGCTGGTCTCCCTGCCTGGCCCTGTCCATCGTACACGCCAGAAGTCCCCGTTTCGGCGTCCAACCCGGCGAGGTTCTCGTCCTCGTTCGACCTGACCTCTTTACCGTACGACGCAGCTTGGCGAATGCTCTCCAGCTCTCGATCCTCCTTGAACGCAACAGACCGTTTTCCTAGCGCCTGAAAGCCCGACCCGGGAACATGGAGCGATTCCGAACCCTTCCCGCTCTCGGATCCGTGGGTCATTTGTTCTTCTGCACTTGCTGGCGACCGATCCGCAGACGGCGTTACGGCATTATCTGCAGGGCGCGGTGACTGAGGGGGCTGGCTGTCGGGGCCCGTGGGTGCGGGCCTCTTTTGCTTCTGTTTCTGACGCCGGCGCGAAGAAGTGGATCGTTTCTTGACTTTTTCCCTCGACTTGTGCTTGGGCATTCCTCATTCGGAAATACCCCATATGACGTCGTTGCAGATCGCGCGCGCTCAATTTCGGTTTCGCGGCCACAATACGCGCCGGGGAGGATGTGAAGGTCCAGTAGGCGACCAGTGAGAGGCTCTCGAGTCCTCAGGAGTCGTGCGACGCGGTTGTAGATGCATGCAAGACGGACTCTTTCGGTGTCCTTTGGGTTGAGTGGGACTTTGTCGGTGAGTGGGTGCTTGGAAGTTGGCAAAGCCCCAATCGTCTAAAAGGGGACTATGACGTTATGGTCCGTAGGGCGACGAGACGAGGCGAAGCGCGGGAAAGCAAGAACGACCGACTCGGCCACCTCAGCTGAGGGTAGCTGCTACCTCGAATCGAGTCTTGGGGAAATCGGCCAAAAAACGCGTAGAGACATAACAAACATCAAAGAAGCATAAGAGCAGCTAGTCAGAGGGAGGAATCGATCGGGTTCCTAGGTTTGTGTGGATGGGCAGAGAGACTGGTCGGCAGATTGTGTGGTTCCCTTCATGGCAAGTTCTTGGCACTTCTTCCCAGTCTTTGCCGCCATCGCGCCCACTTCAGGACACTTTTATCGCACTAGGGGACTAACTACTCCACTTAACAGAAATGTCAGAATGGCCACGAGGGGACCCAGCGGGAATGCGTAAGAGCTGCCCGCTGATGGGAATGTTTTTTAACTACGGGCCAATTCCTGGCTGGTGATCGGGGCATGGCAATTCTAGCTGAGCCTGTCTGCCCTGGTGCACTGGACGGCACATATCCCCAAGTTTTCCGCTGTCTTGCTCCATCGGGAAAGCCGTTGCATGCTGGCGTTAAACCGTTTCATGCTAGAGCCTTGATCATCCTTGGGCTTCAGTGCTGAGCTAGTAATTCACCAAAAAGGCACGACTACAGCTGAAAGCCTGAAAGGCAGACTGTGGGAAAGTCCGTGGTCCGCGCTCTCCGCGTGAATGAGGTGGTTATCATTTGAGAGGTGTTAAATGAGATGTTAAAGCCCCTTACCACCGCCTTAGATGTCCTGATCGTGTTCATATTGCAGCGTGTCAATGGGCCGCGCGCAGGGTCAGCCGTGGGCCAGGGGCTCGAAACCGATGAAGAAGAGAGTGATCACATCAGGAATGCGTCGTAGTGGGGCTATTTCCGTTGTGCCTCCTGTCGCCTTCCATTTTCGACAGACGTCCACCCGCCATTTGCCGGACCCCGAACACAGCGTGTGCGTCCTGTCGGGGTCTGGTATCGGGGAGCAAACAGACATCTCCTTCTGTCCTCCACTCAAAAGCCCCCACTTGCACGGCTTAGTGGAGCGCCATACCCTCCACAAAAAATTACCTACCACTTGACTCTCGTATATTCCGCAGATTTTCAGGTTTGTTATCAATACTGTATGTACTCCTAGGAGGTACCTTGAGCACCTACCTGGTGCAGCACTTAAGCACCAGGTGCACCGAGAATCGGAACGACTCTGTGCCCGAGAATCTGCTGTTAGCTTGTGTGCGACATATGATGTCAAATCCGTGCGAGAATGTCTCGGAGCTCGGGCTGTAGTTCTAAGTAATCAGCTCGAGTTTAAGATGGCCAAGGCCTCGTTACAAGACTCGGGTTGGGTATTGGGTATTCATGAGGTCGAGAGGCTGCCTGGAATTGGCAGATGCAAGAAATAGGCCAGAGAGAGAACGCTCGTTAGGAGGGCCATGCAAGGAGCCGGCGGGTAAGACAGCTGCGACTGGTGGGTTGTTTTACGGTGTTCCCAAACAGAGGCCACTGTAACGAATTGAGAAATCTGTGAGTCGCATTCGCAACGCTGTGCAGTACATGTACAGGATTCAGCACCAAGCCTTGGTTGATGCAGGCGCATGACCAACATCCAAGGTCCCTGCTGCAGATTGTCGATCGGGTCCAGTAATTACGTCAGAGGCGTCTGGTACGTACCCGGACGCTTGCAGAATTGGTGGCTGGCGACCCCTAGCACGCCTGCATGCAAGGGGGTTTCCTGGAGCTAGTGGTGTGATTGGTCAGAGTTTTTCATAAGCTCCGTGGCCGCCAAGCAGCAATTAGGACAACGGCCGCGCACTAGCATCTCTCCATGGAGCTATCGATTCGATCGAAGACTGCAAAGAACCTTTGGACAACCGGCGCCCACGCGCTCCTTCCCATATGTGGTAAGGAGGGGCAGTCCCCTAGAGAGCTTTCAGAAAGTTAAGGGCAAAAATCGTCTGATTTTGTCGTCACTTGCTGCAGGATGCTTGTTGCCCGCCTGAGCCGCCTTACCCACACGGTACGTACTTCATAGCGCACAAGAGTCTAGGTGCCTGTGCCAAGAGGCGGGTTCCATCCACTTCTGAGCCAGTTTATGGGGAATGCTAATACGATGGTAGTGTAAAGCCGTTAATATACGACAATTCCCAGCATCAATCTTAGGATCATGAAGTTTGTCTATCTGGTTTTCTCCCTTATTTGGCTGTTGTCTGTGCCGTGCTCTCATTTCCCGCCTAGTACGGAGCGCTCGCGCCAAACTGACCAAACTGATCAAAGTCAGTCCTTTTACGGCCGATTCTACTGCTCGTCTCAGGGCCACACTAATTACTAGTTCCTAAAGGAGGTGCGATGAACAAGAATCACGGCTAAACTCTACAGATGTGGCGCTTGGGCAGAACCGCAGAAACAAGGTCAACATGTGTTTGGTGAAGATAGCTTCGAAGGTGGATGGCAGCCACTTAGCATTCTGGACCCGGAGATGTGGATCGCCCGGATGGACCCGCTCCCGGATGGACTATCGACGTCGGGATTCCGGAAGGACGATCACTAACTGCCAGCTAGTCCCAGATAACCAAAGTAACTTGCGCGATTTGAAGATGACATCTGATATCGTCGGCCATGTGTGCTGTATTTTGTGGACAGAGAACTGCAGCCGTCCCTCACCGCTATTATCCGCTGGCGGCCCCTATACCACAAGAAACCCCGACAATCAAGTGAGTCAAAGAATGTAAACGAAACAAAACTCGTAATATCTTGGGTGATATCATGAGGCGCAGGCTATGTGAGTTTAGGCCAAGCCTTATTACTACATACCCGGCTAGCCGGCTGCTCACTCCTCCCTTACATACCGAGTCGTCCCAAGAAAAAAACCCTAGCACCAGCAGATCAGCGAGATCGACGCTTAGCTCCGTCAACGGGGGGTAAAATCCAACCACCGTTTATTTGTTTACTCATACACTACATGAGAGGCACTAAACGGGGGACAGAAGAAACGGACTAGAGAAGGTTCAGATGAAAAGAAAGCCCTTGACGCCCCTCCATGTGTTTGCCCCGACGGGAGCTTGGTCCCCGCCGACTAGCACGGAGCTCTCAGTCCGATCAAAGCTCCCGGATCTAAAGTTTTCAGTTTGTAGTGGATGCTGTCTGAATCAGTTACCAAACAGCCTGGTTCCATCTCAGTTCAGGGAAACGCAGCTTGGCAACCACAGTTTCCTTCAAAAGATTAGTCAAATATTCCCCGAGCGCCCAGTTTCGTTAGGGCTAGGGAGATGAGACTTGAAAGAACGGACTGCATGTGTTGCATTCAGAGCTCGTCATCGTGCCCCACCCAACCAAGCTTCGGCCGGAATGCGACCGGAATGCACCAAATTGACCTCCACGGTTGAGAGCTAAAAACTTCACTTTGGGACCCCTCGCATGTTGGCACATTGGGCAGCTACGACCTGAGCTACGACCCTCAAGAAAGGCTCCACTAAGTCCACCGCTCCTTCCACCCGTTCATGGCCGTTTTCTTCTCAAGCCTTACTCGCTACTGCCTTGAGATGGGGGCTAAGGGATTTGGGTTCCTGCACAGTGGGTGTGACATTGGAGCGGGAGAATGGCCGCCGCCCCGTTCCCGTCTTTGCCAGTAGGTAATCTTGGAGAAACGCCCGTCAAGCTGGATTCCAAGGTTATGATGATGCCAAGGTAATGACGTGTCACAAAACAAAGAGAACGAATATATAAATTATGGAAAGACGAAAACGAAGCAGGAAAGACAGTGCGTGAGATGAGAGAAAGCCGAAATAGGAGCATCACGAACTTTTCCAAAGAGACTGTCGCTATGCAATGTGGTGTTTTCGAAGCCGACAGCCTTGAGTTAGCAGACCACGTCCTCTCCAGGGCTCTCTCATCGGTTTCGGGAGAGCTGAAGACTCACCGCTTCGACGAATATGTGCCTCGCTCATGCTTTATGGTGGTAGATGTCGAGATCGTAGCCGCCCACTCGTCAGATTCTTCATCGACCTAGAGAACAGGGCGAGCAATCATGCCAAGTTGACCTGTCAAAGTATCTACATCAGCTCGTCGCATTCGCAGTACCGAAAAGAAGTGCCCATGGGATGTTTCTTGCAAGGTGCACAAACTCCCTCGCCCAGCCAAGTGGGGCCATCAGGGCATTTCCGCGTAAACTCGTCCACCATTCGAGCATACTATCAAGTATCGTAGCTATAACGTGTGCAGACATTCCAGTGGTCTTTCAGACCACATCCTCAATGTTTGTAATCTCGAGAGGAAGATAGTAGTCAGGTACTTGCCAGTTCCGGGCGCGAAAATAGTTTCAGGGCGCCAGTCCCTTCATGCAACAGAGGTCACTGCCTGGCGAAAGCCTTCGCTTCCGACCTCGACCACGTCAAATTCATCATGACCGTTGAGAACTGGAACACAAAATCCAAAGCCAGTGCGTTAGCAAACGTTTCCAGCATCATTAGGATTAACCCCTATTCCGTCGAGAAAGGCCTTGATGCTAAGACTAAGGAACTCTACTAAGGTGCGTCGATCTCTAGGAAAGTCTGTTTCCATTCTACAATAAAAGAACACTCTAGTTCTGTATCAACAAATGCATGGGACGGGAGAAGGATATTTGAGCGGTAAGGAACTGCAGAGACGCGGAACCGGGGGGCGCCCCGGGCTGCGTGAAGCCCCCGGCTACACCACACCGGGGTGCTGAATCGCCGAAACCCAAATGAGATCTTGCCAGACTTGAAGCAATCACTTCTCGACATTATAGAGAGAAACAGTTCCAGGCATTTATATAAATCCCGCACTCACGAAGGCGAAAGATACACCCTCAAATGTCATGCGATGTGCAGTTATCTCTACGAAGACCAGCGCATCTTCAGTTATCTTGCCAGACAGAAGAAAAAATACAAGGCAACACAAGTAGCGTGACGAAGCTTGCTTGAGCTATGTCTTCCATTTGACTCCGAGGCAACATAGCTACATGGTCATGACATGTCGGACTCGAATGCTCAAAGAAAGCAACTCCGTCATAATTAACGATCTGTGCTAATGAGCTTGAGTATATGTTTCGTATTGAGATTTTTCCAAGATGGAGCCTGGATATTCCTTCTGAATACGGTTGCCAACGAGTTGCGTCCGCACTGCAATGTTCCTCACCAGGAACATGCAGAGTTTGGTGGTAGAATACAGTACTAACTATCACCAAGGAGTTGTGAAAAGAACCACTAACTGTCAACTCCGTTTTTCTTGAATCAAGACTGATGCATACATTACTGATTGCGAGTAAAATAGAAGGAAGTGTAAGAGACAGTGGCTTCAATAACTCAAATAGCATGACACGGGGAAAATTCTCCACTTATCATGACAAACGACATTCCAGTAGTTACACGGTTGAAGCTACTGCCAGATAACAAAGAGAAGAGACATTAAATGTTGCAGCATGACATATCGAGAACTTCACCTGTACGGCGGTTAGATATACAGTAAAATGATGCATATCCGGCCTTGTCGCAAAGGAGAGTCATGGGTGATTTAAGTGAAGAGAGCCATCCAAGAGGCTGTAGTGAGTCTTCTGGTCCGTGAGACCCGCATTTCCAGAGAACAATAGAGTATAATAGCTATTAAACACAGCCTATCCTGATCTGATAACTCACGGATTGCCTCCGACTTTCTGGATACAAGAGCATAAATTCAGCTCACCTAGGTGAATGATACCTAAAGAGACCAGGGGTTGGGGTGACCCATGTCCAGGTGCTACTTCAGCGCTTGACCCCCAATTGGCCGCGCCGATCTAAAATACCCACACTTTAGCGCAAGGCTGCCATTCTTTTCTTTGAGCTCCAGTGCTCCACGCAGCCTTGCACCCTAGAACCGGGAAGCTTCCAGCGCCAGATACACGAGTACGAACGGCGATCCCACCGTCGAGCTAACCTCACTCGCGCCTACGAAAGCTACGTACCACTTACTTCATCACCACCCACACACCGACCGAAACCTAGGAAAAAACTCGGGTCAGAAGAGCCGTCAATCACGTCATCACGATGGCGGACTCGGATGGCGAGTATGTCGAGGACATGTCCGACGACGAACTCGGCAGTGGCGCTGGGGAAAACAATAACAACAACAACAATAACAGCAGCAGTTATGGCACTCGATCAAAAGATCCAAATGGTGCTCGGGGCGATCGACAACGGGGGCGCGACAAGGCTAAGAACAACGCGCGGAATCGCGCAGCATGGGAGGACATTCAGCGGTCGTGGGAGGCGGTCGCCGAGACCGCCGACGGCACCATATCGATCGGCGAGCTCCTGGAGGCTGAGAAACGGCGGCGGTTACTTAGGGACACCACACCTCTACAGCGCGGCATAATTCGCCATCTGATGTTGGTTCTGGACATGTCCTTCGCCATGGCCGAGAAGGACCTCCTCCCGAGCCGGTACCTATGCACCATCAACTACGCCGTCGACTTTGTGAGGGAGTACTTTGAACAAAACCCGATCTCTCAGCTCGGCATAATCGGGATGAGGGACGGCATCGCCGTAAGAATAAGCGACATGAGCGGGAATCCGGCAGAGCACATTGAGAGGCTGCGCGAGTGGGGGGAGCAGCAAGAACCCCAGGGGAATCCATCCCTACAGAACGCGCTGGAGATGTGTCGTGGTGCTTTATTGTATGCCCGCCCCTTTCCTCCTCTCACCTATAATTTTTCCCCAATGCGATGCTAATGTGTTGCGTGCACGGTGTGCAGTCATGCCCCATCCCACGGCACGCGCGAGGTCTTGATAATCTACGGCGCTCTTTTATCCTCCGACCCGGGAGATATCAACGATACCATATCCCATCTCATAGCGGACCGTATACGGGTGTCCATAGTAGGACTGTCTGGGCATCTGGCTATATGCGCAGAGCTCTGCTCGCGGACTAATGGCGGAGACGACGGCAACTACAGGATAGCCATGCACGAGCAACACCTTCGCGAACTATTCCTCGCTGCCACCACACCCCCGGCGACATTGAGCACGACGGCTGAGCAGAACAAGGCTAGTTTGTTGATGATGGGCTTTCCCAGCCGGACGCTCGCGGGTGCTGCGAGCGGGAAGTCAAAGGAGCACAGTATTAGTCTGTGCGCATGCCACAATAAACCCAGCCGGCAGGGGTATGCGTGCACAAGGTGCAGGGCGAAAGTGTGCAGACTGCCGGCAGAATGTCCTGCCTGCGGGTTGACACTGATTCTAAGTACGCACCTGGCGAGGTCGTACCATCATCTGTTCCCCCTGAAAAACTGGGTGGAGGTGCCGTGGGCGGAAGCAAAGAAATCGACAGCTTGCTACAGCTGTTTGAGCCCGTTCCCCCCAATACCGCCTAAACCCACGAGGATTATTATCAAGGGGGCGAAACCGTCAAACGCGCCAGGAGTACCTTCGGTATCGAAAGCGCCGGTGCCTCCGGAAGCGGTGGTCAAGGGGGTGAGCGAGAGTGGACGGTACGCGTGTCAGGTGTGTGGGAACCACTTTTGTATAGACTGCGATGTGTTCGCGCATGAGGTTATACATAACTGTCCTGGCTGTCAGAGTGATACCCGAGTTGCCACACTACAAGAGGCAGCAGTTGATGGGGCGGTGAACGGGCAGGGGAATAATGGAGTTGTTGATGCGAATGGGGGGATGATAATAGATTCATAATTAAATCTCCCAGCGTTTTGACCCCTCAAAACATTTGTCACTTTGTAACATGGCTCTCCGGGCGTTTGGGAGTATGGTTTTCTAAATTATAATTATACGATTGGCATCATTGCAAGGAGGGGGGGCGCTGGCGGGTTATACCAAAAAAGAATAAGGGGGTGGTTACTGGATAGATTGGGGGGGGATGTATTCGTATAAAACATGGAACATACAACACAACACATTATCATCATGAACATGAAACTTGGCTTGATACCATGGCACCTTCAACAACAGCGCAAATTCATCCCTGACTACGTAGGTAATCGCTATAGCGTATGACGTTACAAAACAAAAAAAGGAAGCGTCAAAGGCAAGAGAAGGATACAAACAGGTAGTGTGAATACCTTATATATTTCGGTAAGCTAGGCCATAAGGATGCCAAAACGTGAAAGAATGTTCCCAAGTATATGCTAAACTCCATGCCCCAGCACGCCCAAAACGACAAAGTTAGTTTTAGTTACATGCTTCATTATCTCATTACCTCCACTCTCCCTTCCCAGATTCCCAGATTCCCAGAGAGAAAAAAAAAAAAGGTCAGAGGTTCCCGCGCTCAGCCTGCTCGCGTTCGATAGCCTCGAACAGGGACTTGAAGTTCCCCGCGCCAAAGCCGTCAAACTCGTTCCGCTCGATGATCTCGACAAACACCGTCGGCCTGTCCATCAGCGGCTTGGTGAACAGCTGCAGCAGATACCCTCTCTCGTCGTAGTCGATGAGTATGTTGAGCCGCTCGATGATCTCGAACTGCCTCTCGCTCAGCGTCCAGTCCCGCCTGTCCCTGTCCTCCCCAAACAACCGCTCCCTCATGGCGTCGTAGTACGTGGCAGGCACGCTGATGAACTCGACCCCTCTCGCCCGCATGCCCGCCACCGTCTCCACGATGTCGTGCGTGAGCAGCGCGATGTGCTGCACCCCGGCCCCGGAGTTGAAGAGCACGTACTCCTCGATCTGCGACTTCTTCTTCTTCCCCGGGGCGGGCTCGTTGATGGGCATCTTGACGAGGTTGTTCGCGCTCGCCATGACGATGCTGTTGAGCGCGGAGAACTCGGTGGAGATCTGCGCGTCGTCGACCGACCAGAACCGGTGGAAGGACAGGCAGGACTCGTAGAAGGCGCAGGCCGAGACCATCTCGTCCCAGTCTTGGTTCCCTACGCAATGGTCGATGCGTGCCAGCTTTACGGGCGGCAATGGCAATGACAGAGGTGATGTGTTGGTGGTGGACGACCGGAAACCGGGTAGGAAGGGACCAGAGTAATTGGCGCGAGAGATGAGCGTGTGTGTGGTGTCGCCGTACGTCCGGATCACGGCGGTGCGGACGGAGCCATACTGCTTATCGGTGGTGGTGGTGGTGGTGGTAGGGGCCTGCACGGATACGGCGCCGGTGGCGATGGCCCGGTCGTACACGCCGTCGACGCTGTCGACCTCAAACGCGACGTCCTTGACCGCGTCGCCATGCTTCTCCTGGTGGTCGTGGACCTCTCTCAGCAGGGCCCGCTCCTCGGGGGAGATGGGCTCGTCCGCGGGGAGGTGGGCGTAGGAGCGCAGCGGGGACGTGAACACGAATCTGACGTTCCCGTTCCCGACGACGTAGGAGGCAAAATAGCGGGAACCGGTCTCCAGGCCCCGGTAGGCAATCGTCTTGAAACCAAAGTGCGTGTTGTAATAGCTGGCGGCCTGCTTCGCGTTGCCCACCCACCAGGTCACGTGGTCGTAGCCGTGGAAGTTATTGGTGGTGGTGGTCGTAGCCGGGTCCTGGACTGAGTAGTAGTCTGGTACGCCAGCATCCGAAGGGGAGGTGGCGGGAGAGAAGGTGGGAGAGCTAACTGGCGAGGAGTCTGTGATGGCTGACGGTGACATGCTCACTCAGAAGGGTATATATGATTGGAATGGCGAAACACCTTGAGTAGTGGTTGATAAGCCTGGCTGTGCTAAAGGTGTGTATCTAGGATACTGACTGATTTTCATGGAAAGGCAAGACAGATGGATGAGAATACAAAGGACTTAAAATATAGGAAGAAGTCCCGCTGAGAAATCCAAGGTGTCAGCGACCGTCCTCTTCTGTTTGCAAGTGTATCAAGAACAAGCCATATGTCAGCTGACTACATCCTTACATACAACACCGTAAACCGAGAGTGCGGAATCAAAGTGAATGTGCGGCAAAGAAAGGGAAACTACCATGCGGCTGCCGGAAGACCAGGAGGAAGTACAGCATAAAGCCGGGAGGCAATGTAAGTGGTCATCCTCCTCCCCCCAGCTCTGACCGGGCTTCCATGGATCAGCAACCTCCAATTGGCGCTGTCCCCACCCGAACCTCCAGAATAACATAATCAATTCAATTCTTCCTCAAGACGATGCACGATAAAGCCGAGCAGTACGTACATACGGCTCCGTACGGTGAGCCGGTCGAAGACGGAATTCTCACCGGGCGGCTGAGTTGGTGGTCGTGCGTGCACAAAGCCGACCTAAGCCGCTGGTTGCCGGGACCCGCATTCTATCCTAATCGCTCCTCCGTGCTCACCTGCATTGAAAGGGTCAAGACAAGCGGCTTTGTTGCCTTTCCCCTCGCGCTGACGACACAACATGCAAATTATGGCCACGAGACTTCTTGAATCAGGTCCAATTGATTTGCCTTGTTTTGTGTGGAGAGGGATCCGGCTGCTTCCTGGCATTTTCCATTGTAGCTTAGCAAACCCGTGACCAATAACCCGTCTCACCCTGCATTTTCCTACAAGCTTCACAAAACAATACAGGTAAAACAAAGTGGAGACGGACATTGTTGCTGTTATTTAGAAGCTTCCCTTTCATTCCAAAGCGTAGTGCAATTGCTTCCAGCTGCGTCACCAAGATTGCGTTGCGTAGTCGACAGCCACAGCCTTGATACCAAACAAAATCCGACAACATACAATCCCAAGAATTTTGCGTCCATAAGCCCGCCATGGCATACCTTTCCTTGACCACACGTGACATCCATGTGCTCGAAAAGATCAAAGACCCCGAGTCGGATCCTTCTTCAGCGGTACAAATCGATGCCGCCCAACCAAAAGATCCCCATGTGCTGGACGACGACGTGTATCGGAGAGTTTCCCAGCAGGAGCGAGAGATAGTCCAGTCTATGCAGGACCTCGAGCTCCAACTCGCCGGGCTTCGTCCGAGAACAACCACTGATGTCACCGGGGCGTACCGGAAATGCGTGTCGAGGTTAGGCAGTCTGATACAAGAACACCCGGAATATGCCAGTGCGCGCAACAACAGGGCGCAGGCGCTGAGACGGCTTTGTGGCGACTCGATGCTGGTTACAGGCGCCCAGCAGAATGCCACAGCGCAGGTCTCAATACTGCACGACCTAAACGATGCCGAGCGACTTGACATGGCCAAGACCGCGCTGTGCGATCTTGATCGTACGATCTCTCTCCTCACACCGACCGGGCCGCGCCCCAGGTTGTCACCGCAGGCAGCGCGGACGTTGTCAAATGCCCACACCCAGAGGGCCGCCATCTACCACATGACCTCTAAGCTGATCTCCTCCTCACCAAGCCCTCTGTCGGTGGACCCGGGGAGGCGGGAGGCAGGCTGGACGAAGCTGGAGTTTGAGGAGAATGCATCGCGGGATTTCGCGCTCGGCGGAAGGTATGGCAATGAGATCGCCAAGGGCCTGGCCGTCAGTACCAACCCGACAGCCAAGCTCTGCGGGCAGATGGTCAGGGAAGCGATGAAGAAGGAATACGGTCCAGACTTTGGAGTATGAAGGCGAAGGTCCGGGGGGTATCAAAGTATTATTATTAAATGGTAGATCGTAAAGATATGGCTACTATTGATGATATTCGCAGCCGGAACCCGTCGAGTTGAGGTGTATACGTTTAGCCGAATAAAGATACATTACGAGCTCTGTGCAAGACCAAGTCGCCTGTAAATGAGATTGTTAGTGGAACCGCAATGAGGTTGACAGCTAGGTGGTTGAGCTTACCGGCGAGCGTCCTGAATAAGCTCCTGCGTCGTCTTGCCCTTCTCCTTTCCCTCGCGATTGATCCTCATCGCAGCCGCGGAAGCGCCGATGAAGAGGGCGAAGATCGGGTCTGCGACGCGTGAGATGATGTAGGTTGGAGCCGCCATTGTCGCAATTGGCCTTCTTGATTGTGCAGATTGATAATGCAAAACGACTGGATGATCGAGTGTCTTCACACACAAGCTCTGCTTTTCTGTTCGACAAGACTTCTGCTGCGGCTAAAGTTCCAAAGGTGAGCTTTTGCCGAGCTTTGCCAATTGAGAGACCACTTCAGGGTACGTACCGGAGCTGGGACCAACGTTGGCCCCACAAGAAGCCCGGACAGCTGTGAGGAACGCACGGGCCGGCGAAAAATGAACCTTAGTCATCCGCTTCTGCCCACTCGAATTTTGAAAGCCCACAAACTGAAATTATTTTGGGCGCGACATCTTCATTCACGGTCTATACTAACCCCCCCCTCGACTCCAGCAAAGGCCCGTGGTCGTAACAGGTAAATATTCCTGCCTTCCTCTTTGGATCAGCCATTGTGTGTAACTGGGAATTTCTTTGTCGCTGACATCTTGACTTTCATCCGCACAGAAACTCAAAATGAAGTTCCTCAAGACATCGCGAGTTTGCCTCGTTACCCGGGGTCGCTATGCCGGCAAGAAGGTATGCTAGCTCACACGAAATTCTTTTTACACTACCATTAAGCGCGGAAAGAGGAGGATTCCAGGGAAACATGGCGGCGTCAATTGGAGGAACGACAACAACAACACGAAGGATGTTGGGAGAGGGGATGTTGAAAAATTCACATGGTCACACAATCATGGGGAAGAGGCATTCAGAAGCAAAGAACTGACGGATTTACCCCGCTACGCAGGTCGTCATCATCCAGCCCGTGGACACCGGCAGCAAGACACACCCCTACGGCCACGCCCTCGTGGCCGGCATTGAGCGGTACCCGAGCAAGATCACCCGCCGCATGTCCAAGACGAGACAGGACAAGCGCAGCAAGGTCAAGCCCTTCATCAAGGTCATCAACTACAACCACCTGATGCCCACCCGCTACACCCTCGAACTCGAGGGCCTCAAGGGCGTCGTGTCCGGCGAGACCTTCAAGGAGGTCAGCCAGCGCGAGGAGGCTAAGAAGACGGTCAAGAAGGTGCTGGAGGAGCGCTACACAAGCGGCAAGAACCGGTGGTTCTTCACCCCTCTGAGTATGTCCCCCATCACCTCTCTCTGTGAAGGGACTATTGTGTGCTAATTAGGTTCGACAGGATTTTGAGCAGTTTTTCCTCACTTCGGGCTGGGCTGGGGCGCGAATGGTTTTTGGGCTTTTTGCTGTATACAGCAATATCATAACATCTCGGAATAAAAACTAGGGAAGAAGAAGAAGAAGCTCACTAGCTGAATTCACGGCATTTGAACGACATACCCCCCCGATCTCACATATTGGCGTTGAAGTGATAGATGGTGACGCATAAGGGGCGCCCACAAGGTGATGAACTGTGTGGCTACGTTTCGATGACCGATGCGCGCGGTAGTCCATGTCTTTGGTGTATTGTCTTGTCGGATTCTAGGCACCATAAGAGCTATAAAGCATTTTACGGGAGGAACAAAATGAAATGGTGTTGACAAGCCTTGTTGCATGGTGTTCCCTTTTTTTTCTTTCTTTGCCTGAGGACCGAGTAATTATGTTGTGTGTGTGTGATCTTGTTATTCCATGATTAAAAAAGTCGTCTCGGAGACCCCCGATGCATCATCATCATGATGATTTGAGGCAACGCAACACAACACAACACAACACAACACAAACCCTGTGGTGACTTTGCTGCACGGTAGGCTTCAACCCCGTACTAATCCAGCTACACACTCACTCCATCCCGCCTATTTGCTTCTTCGACACACCCATCAATCAATCCCCCTGGATCATTTCAGTTTCTCTCTTTATTTTTTTTATTTTGAAAAAGAGCTCTTCAGTAGAAGAAGTACACCGAGACTGGACTAGAGTTTTGGGTGCCTTTCCTATCTTCTCTCTATATAACAGTACGAGCTTTACATGCTGATAATATCCCTTTATTTCGTGACGCTTTCCCCTCCAGGTCTATAAGTTGGTTTAAAAAAGTCGCCACATCCCAGATACACATGATTTCTTTTCGAACTGAAACAACAAAAAGATCCCAGATTTGAAGTTACAGAAATCTCAGAAGAAGAACAACAACAACAACACCCTGTCCTGTTACAAGGAAAATGCCCAACAAATATGTACACTTGAAATTTCCACACACACACACGCGCCGTTTCGTCATCACCACCCACCGAGAAGGCCCTCGAGCAAAAATCTTTGTGCTCATTTACTATAAGGGGTCGAGAAAAAGGGCGAACTTTCCTTCTGCATTAAATTCGTATACCCCCCACCCCCAATAAAGCTCCGGACCCCTTTGTTGTCTGTCATCATATATGATACTTTCTTCATGGCGTCAATCCGGTCATGCCGCCCAGTTTGGACTTGGCAGAGTCCATAATCTCTGAAGCGTCATATCCAGATGACGGGGCGAGGCCACCGAGGAGGACAAAGAGGGTCATGACGACCAAAAGAATGATAGAGATGCGACGGAGGATGGGCTTCTGGTTGCCAAACTCGGCCCATTGGCGGCCGGCCTCACCCGCGTAGCCCTTGATCGCCTCGTAGCCGAGCTTGTAGTAGACCATGCCGCCCAGCGCGATGCTGTACCCGAAGAACTGGAGACCGGTGACCTGGGTGCCCCAGATGAGCATCGAAGCAACAACCAGCATGACGTCCTTGAGGACACCGCAGAGGGTGAGCACAAGAGATGAGGTCTTTCCGATCTGTAATCTCTTGTTAGCACATCCTTGCCAATATTGCCGAGAATTGGGGCAAAAAAAAAAAAACTACTTACCAAGAACACGACAGACACGTTGAGCAGGAACGCGCACAGTCCGTTCAGGAAGAAGGTGAACAGACCAACGTGGTACACCTCGTCCATGCTGACCTTGGGGAGCTCCCAGAAGAGGGCAACAACACCGTTCATGGCGGCGCAGACGGGAGCGAAGTAGTACAGCGAGACCAGAGGGTCCATCTTGAACTCGGTTGAGCTCAGGAGCCGTTGCACCATGGTCAGGCGGAGCGCCTCGAAGATGATGCCGGCGATCTGGTAGATGACACCGATCCAGACGAACTTGATCTCGCCCATGGAGGCGATGATGACACCGATGACGATCACGGAGACGTTGAGGAAGACCTTTAGGTTAGGCTGGGAGACGCCGAGAGACCAGCTGGCGATGAGGACGGCAACGGGGGTCGTAGCCTAGACTATCATTAGCTCCTACCCCTGGACCCTAACCATTCCTCCTCTAGGAGACTGACCTTGAGCATCTGGATAAAGGCAACGCTAAGGTAGAGGTAGGTCAAGTTTCCGCAGATCAAGCTCAAGCTGAAGAAGAAGCCAATCGGGACGATGGCTCGCAGGTAGACGCGGCCCGTCATCTTGACGGTCTTTCGGCCATCGAGGAGCGTGGTATACCGGGCGAGGATCTGGGTCATGACGGTCGCAAATGCCAAATGGTAAGTGGTCAGAATGACCGGGTACCCTGCGTAATCATCATCTCAGCGTCTGTCCCTTCTCAATGCTTGATAGCAGTAGTTCTTGGGTATCCTTACGGAAATCGCGTGTAGAGAGAATCCATTTGTTGAAGAGGATAACGGACGAGCTCAAGGCAATCCAGACACTGCCGCGAATTGTGTCAGTCAACGTTCTGCCCTGACACTTTTCTTCCGTTGAAGCACTAGACTTACGTCACGTAAAGGGCCGGATGGATAGACGACTTGGGGGGTTGCGCCTTCTCTGCCTCGGGGTTGACTGTAGGGAGAACTGCGTCTCGGGGCTGCTCGCCCGAGCTCCTCTCTTTCTCGTCCATGCCCATTTCGATCGGGTGGTTTTAGGTCGATGCTGCAATTATCCGGGCTGCTGTTCAGGTCGACAACGTTCCGTGAGAGAGTGCAACGTCTCGAGGAATTATTTCAAGCGCAAACTTCCAAGAGGTGTTGGTGGCTTGCGGCGAGCTGTCAGAAGCGAAACAAAAACGAGTGGATGGCCAAGCCTGCTGAGACCGGGTGTGCGAGAGAAAATCCGCAGCTGGGAGCTAGAACATGTGCGTGTTGCGAAGGAAATGTCTCCCCAATAGATCCCTTAGGATTACACGACCGCGGATGCTCGTTCGAATCGAATCAGGCGCGACTCGACCTCGATATCGGGGGGTGCGGGCGTTTGCGTTGACGAGGACAAACTGGAAGAATGAAGACGCGGGTGGCAGCGCGGAAGGCTGTTAAAGGGACACTGAACTTTCTGGGGGGGTGGTGGGCGTGGTGGGTTACGTTTACCGGTGCCGAATGCAGGGTGCCAATTAGTTTTTTAATTAGGAAAATTGGAACCACCTCAGTGTGTATGCAGAAAGTCTGACAGGTGGTAGCCTACTACCTGTACATACAGTGTCCGTTTAGAAGACAGTAGGTATTCACTAGAAAATGGAGAGAAAAAAAAGGCTCTGGCAAAAATAAAACAACACAGCCCCTTTTACATATTATGATATTCACAGACACAGGGCATCGAGTTCTCAACTTCAAACACCTGCAAGTAAGTGCTGCGCAGGGAAGCGTGGCCGACTTTTGAGGCAGTTCCTGCAGAAAGTGGATTGATGCCTGGATGTTGGTCGGAAGGCCCGAACTCGCACTAGGCGGGAAGCTTCACCCAAAGTACCGGATACCTACGCTGAAGTTCATTGCTTCTGATTCAGAGTCTGCGTAAAACACTATTCGGAGTCTCGGAAGGCCATAACTGATCGCATTGTAAGAATTACGGGTCTGTAAGTCTCGTATAGGGGTTAAGGGGGGGGGATAGACACCCTATCCACAGTTGCAGGGAAGTCTTTGGGCCCATTGCGATAAGGATAAGCACGATTGGCGTTCTGCTGCAGATTACAGATACACGTGCGGCGCCAAGTCAACGCATCATCCATTCACCAGCCAGGAATCTGCCTTGTGAGAACCAATTGACTTGAGCCAACTTGACAATCCAAACCGTGTAAGAAAAGCTGACTTCTAACCTTTGCTTGTGATCTGGGAACCTCACGGCGTTGACCAGCGCCTGAAAACAACTCCCCAAATATTTGAACTTCTCGCATTCGGGTTATTTCACGCGCCTTCAAACCCTTTGCATCGGAGCACCACATTCCTGTTCTCGGACTAACATGGAAGTATTTAGCCTGCCGTAACTCATTGCTTGTCCATCGTGTGGTCAAGGCACTCACCTCATCGTGCAGCTCGCCTCTCCAGCCTCCAATGTATTGCAGAATTCTATCCGGCTCCTGAATTCACGAGTACAAACAGTATGCCAGACGAGTTTGTGTCCAGCTCCGGTTGAGTTGATAGTGCACAAGTGTATCAACACAACTAACACCAGAGACGGAGGTGCAAGTGTCTTTGTAAATTACAGGATTTATAGACGCACACGGCAACAGATCTTGACCGGCGGGTGGCATTCGCGTAACTGCGCGAGAGGTATGTGCAATGTTCACAGCCCCGCGATGAAGGGTTGGTCCTGATTTTACTTGTTTTGACGAGACTGTTCCTTCACTAGAGAGACGGAATCCGAGTCTCTTAGGTACGGTTGAGGCGCAGCAGTTTCCAAACCCGACTCTTCAAGCGCATATGCCTATTATAGAACGGACTAACATAGGCAGACCTAGTGGCCTTGGATGATGGAGGCCAAGTACTTGGTCAAATGAAGTTTCGGCTCAGTCGTAAACCGTGCGATGTGAAGCGAACTCCATGCGTTTCTGCTGGGTTGGACGAGCACGTTCAACAATTAGCAAGGCCGTCCGAACTGTCCAACGGTAACCTTTTCTGTGCAACAGACCATTTCGTCACAGCCATCCTGCGAGCTATCGTGAACTCGGCAAACCCTTGTGAGGTTCCACATTGTTGTTCGCCACAGTCAGAGACAGTAAGTTTTGAGTTTGTTCCAGGGAGATCTGCTTCGACTCAAGTTCTGGATACTGAGAACCGGAGCCGAAACAGGCAATTTTGACAAGCGCCAGCAGCCACACACCGACCGATACTCGGCGCCGGTTAGATATGGCCAGTATAATCCTTTGAGCTTTCTCAAACAAGCTGTGCTCTTTCGACAGAACTAATGTGCCTTTCGGACGTTACTTATGGACTAGACGAGGGCTGAGGACTGTCAGTCAACCAACTGCCATGATCCGTCCGTGTCTGGCGTTGAAACGGTGAAACAGCCTGTGTCTAGATTGCCTCTCGACCCGGTCGAGTGAATTGCGGGCTCACTCGGACGTATGAACTGTTCATACCCGTGGTTTCTCTGACTCGCATGGCGGTGCTTGGTTAGGTGCCCTGGTGACCGTTTACGTGGCAAATGGGGTTAACTCATTTAGTTTCCGTGGGCAGCAAGTGGACAACCCAAACGGCGAAGCCCCCATGAATAGATCTTGCTTCACGAAGAGATATATAAAGGCATATGCTGCTTTCCGAGTCCTTACTGTGTGGGACGGTTGAGCTTGGAATACCCCACCAGCATATTGGTTTATCCTTATGATCAGTGACCGAATCGACATAACTATTAAAACCGCATACGTATTAGTAAAACTATCTCGAATTGCGGAATTGCTGATCTTGGTTCTGAAACAAGCGCGGTATCCACAAAAACGGGCTGGCGAAAGGGTTCTAATCGTGAAGTCGCGGGCGAGTGGCTCAAGTGGAAAGGCGGTCTCATCAATGCGGCGAGTTGGCATTAAGGGATCGACTGTTGGTCATTCCTGAACAATTTTCACTTGCATGTATCCGTACTTTGCAGTTGATACAAAATGCGGTCTGACAAGCTACGCTATTATGAAGCGAAGTAAGACCGAAGGGAGCTGATTCGTACCCCGCGTTCGTTGTGGATGATGTAAACTTGCCGCAGTTTCAAGTCTTCCAACAACTACAGGAGTGACCCAAGTGGCTGCTGACAACGAGGCGCAGAATTGCATGCGAATGATGTTGTCTGGTAGCTGTAGGCACCCGCGTCATCCCGGCTGACGACTGTGGTGCGACGGAGCTAATAGCAGAAGGTGAGATGATCTCGCATCTCACAGATATCAAGCTTCGAGATGGTGAGCTTGGGTCTGGGGCTAGGTTGTGCTTACCCTGTCCACAGCCCTGCAACTGTCCAGAAGGAGGAAGGGACCTGACGGGATTTAGCGAATGACGGACCCACCACGCCGAGCCATTGATGCCCATCCCCTGGTCGAATAATTTTAGCCCCGCCATCGGGCTGGTCTCCTTTTCCTGGGGGTTGAGAATGCCCCCGTGGAAACATATTATGACAACCACTTGAGAGCCTATTGTTTTGTTTGTGTGCTGTTGCGGTTCAAGACATCTTAGAAGACTGCTTGCAATCCACTCTCAATTCGCCTGTCGTCTTTGCAGAACATTCAAGACAGACTTTACCACTTGAAGGTCGAATCGCAACTTCCTTAACGCCTCGGAACCCCACCTTTTGCAAGTTCTCAACATGGCGGATATGTAAGTCCTCGCCCAAGACCATTCGTCCTCCGGTTGTGATAAGAGCTGTGGCAACTCTGCAATTGAGTTTGCTGACTTTTCTTCTCACAGCAAGGTCGATGTTCTCGTTATCGGCGCTGGCCCAACTGGTTTGGGCGCTGCAAAGCGTCTCCATCACATTGTGCGCTCACCGCTACAAGCCCCAGCGACTCTCGCAACACAGCTAATCTGGGGCGGTAGAACGGCCCTTCGTGGTTGATTCTGGACTCGAATGACAAGGCCGGTGGTCTTGCTTCCACCGACGTCACGCCGGAAGGCTTCGTAAGTCTTTCGCCCACAGCTGCCGAGTCGCACTCCGAAGTCTGCTAATTCCGAGAGCCTGTAGCTTTACGATGTCGGCGGACACGTTATCTTCTCCCACTACAAGTACTTTGACGACTGTATCGACGAGGCATTGCCAAAGCAGGATGATTGGTACACTCACCAGCGCATCTCGTACGTTCGCTACAAGGGCCTCTGGGTTCCCTATCCCTTCCAAAACAACATTTCGATGCTGCCTAAGGACGACCAGGTTGCCTGTGTGGAGGGCATGATTGACGCTGCCATGGAGTGCCGTGTTGCGACTACCAAGCCCAAGGACTTTGACGAATGGATCCTGCGCATGTGCGGAAAGGGAGTCGCAGATATCTTCATGAGGCCCTACAACTACAAGGTCTGGGCAGTGCCTACTACCAAGGTATGGAAACTGCTTGGACTGGATGTCTTGTTTTTCCAAACTTGAATGCTGACACGGATGGTTAGATGCAATGCCAGTGGCTTGGTGAGCGTGTGGCCGCACCAGACGTCAAGCTTGTCACCAGGAATGTCATCTTGAACAAGACGGCTGGAAACTGGGGCCCCAATGCCACTTTCCGCTTCCCGGCGAGAGACGGCACCGGTGGCATCTGGATAGCCGTGTCGGATACACTTCCGGCGGAGAAGAAGCGATACGGCAAGAAGGGCGAGGTAGTCAAGGTCGATGCCGAGAAGAAGCTTGTGACACTGAAGAACGGCACAACCATTGGCTACGGCAAGCTGGTCAACACAATGGCCGTGGATCATCTTGTTGAGAAGATGGGTAACCAGGAACTCATCAAGCTGTCCAAGGGTCTCTACTACTCCTCGACCCACGTCATTGGTGTCGGTATTCGGGGAGAGCGCCCTGAGCGCATTGGTGACAAGTGCTGGGTAAGCGCGAGACGCTCTCTGAGCTGGCTAACATACGCTGACCGTGGCCACAGCTGTACTTCCCCGAGGATGACTGCCCATTCTACCGCGCCACCATCTTCTCTAACTACTCTCCCTACAACCAGCCGCAGGCCGATGTCAAGCTGCCGACCATGTACCTGGCCAACGGCAGCAAGCCGCGGTCCACCCAGGCCAAGGAGGGTCCGTACTGGTCAATTATGCTTGAAGTCTCGCAATCGACCATGAAGCCCGTGGACGAGGAGAACCTGCTGAAAGACTGCATCCAGGGGCTCATCAACACTGAGATGATCAAGCCCGAGGATGAGATTGTCTCAACCTACCACCGCAAATTCGATCACGGCTACCCTACCCCGGCTCTGGAGCGAGAAGGTGTCCTCAAGGAGCTGCTTCCCAAGCTCCAAGATATGGACATTTACTCGCGCGGCCGCTTTGGCAGCTGGCGATACGAAGTCGGCAACCAGGACCACTCGTTCATGTTGGGCGTTGAGGCAGTGGATCACATTGTCACTGGTGCCGTTGAGCTGACACTGAACTATCCTGACTTTGTCAACTCGCGCCAAAACACTGAACGCCGCCTTGCCCAGTCCTTCGTCTTTGCCGGAACGGGATCTGCTGCTCCGGCTAACGGCACTACCGCCGAGCTCCCTACCAGAGGTTCAGCGAGTGGAGGTAACTCGCGCAAGCCCTCCCAGCTTCCGTACACATCGCCGTGGGGTGTGGATTCGTAGTGCGTAAGGATTTGCTGGGATATACACAGCGGGAGTTGCACTTGCATAGATCGGCAAGATCTGCCGAATTTCACTGCTAGCTTTGCGAGGTACTTGAGAGGCAAGATACCAGTGGGCAACTGAGCCCTTAGATATGGGCCTGATACGCGATAGCGGCTTGCATTTTGTCAAGACAAAAGACCGGCCTTCGTGAGGCCCTCGCTATAGATATTAATAGAATATTTGAAACATTTTCCTGGCGATGTTGCAATCCCTCATTTCTTCAGGCTAAGGACAAGGAAGGGAATCACGAAGACAACGTCCGAGCATGCTGCATCCGGCGATGGGATGACGAGAATGGTAGGAAGAACGGTTCCAACTTTATCGATTGTCGTCTTGCTATGACAGAGGGGTATGTACGGAGTCACGGACTGTACTGTGGTACCGCGCGACACGGTTGTGGACCCTGGTGCACCAATGAGAGGGAAGAAGCGCAGCGTTTGGGGCAGCACAGGCTTCTCAACTGAGCTTTGTGATAGGGTGCCTGTCAAGCACATGGCCTCTCAGGCGGCAAATGTCTTAGAGGAATGACGAAGGTAAATACCTAACGAAAACACTGCCCTGCCCTCCATGGATTTACAGCTCCTGCAGATCTCAAAGTTAGCAGATCCAAGTGTTAATACTATCTATGAACTGCTACCATTTCATGCTATTTATCCTTAATAGAAACACGCATTCTTAACAATACCTGACTCCAAAAAGGCGGTTCAGGCAGCGATTTGGCAGCTCGGGATTTGATTCACGAATGTAGTGACGTCAATGGCGTTAGCTGAAAAACGGCGTAAGGCGCGGGAAAAAAGCTAACCGTCATGAAGAAGGGCTCCAGAGGGAAAACAACGAGAAATAGCACGAAACGCGTTTTAACGAAAAGTTGTGCCTGGGAAACGTCGGCGTTAGTATCGCGCTTTCCTGAAGTGTATGTGCTTGCGCTGCTAGTCGTGCCTTGCCTTCCGTAGTAGTGCGTGCACATCCATTTTGACAATCGCCAATGGTCGACCGTGCTAGAGGCAAGTCCGAAGCGAGAGTGGGAAAACTTGGAAATTCTGCCGCCAGTCTATCCACCTACCACGCCTACCTCGAGGTCAGGTATGCACCTTTCCCTACAGACATCCGACGTTGTAGAATGAGCAGAACTGGCGCATTCCCGATTAGACCTTCATTTGCATCTCGTGCGATCTGACCAGTAACTGCGAGTTCATCGGTTTCACTGCTGCATCTTTGTGACTCGCTCTTTCTTGCAAAGGGCCTTTGCTGTCACGTATTGATCTTTACACTAGATCCCGCCTTACCCCCTGCTCTTTGGAGAGCTTGTCGACTTCCGATCCCTCCACTTAGCACACCACCACCGCAAAACCGACCTTTCGACAGCCGCGCTTTTGCATCCGAAATCCCGACTTTTGCATTTTGTTGAGGGCTGCCGCCGCCACAACTGCCGCCGCTGCCGTCGCTGCCGCCGTCGCTGCCGTCTGGAGGTCTCTTTTAGACGGTCGGTGCCATGATCTAAACATGACTACGACGACGCCTTCTCGACGAGTCCGTGATCCTTGTGTCTGAGGGTGTCCATGACCTCTCCAGCGACCATGGATTCTGCCGCAATACTCCCCGAGGACCATCTGGATCCTCCCGCGCGCATCTTCGAGCGATTACGCCAACTCGCCGGATACGCCTGGGACGACTCCAAGCCGCCCTTCCACTCGACCTACGATATCTGGCACTACTTCGGCACGAGGTTCGTCTCGCCGTACTCAACAGCGGGGACGACAGCAGCCACGTCGCCGGCACCTTATCTCGCCCACAGCCCGACGTCTCTAGCAAAGTTGGCCAGTCCCAGTCGGCTCTCAACCGGCGACCGCCCACCCCCGCCCGTTTCGGCCCCGCATAGTGAGGCGGGGAGTGACAACTCGGCCGTGACCCCGGCGAGCGTGGCGCCGACGGCAGCTGATACCCCGGTTCTGGAGGAGCAGGTGGTCGCACGGGTCTCTTATCATGTGCTTCGCGAGGAGAGGGCCTTCCACATTGCCAAGAGCCTGATTGCGAGTGCAGATCCCAATGGCGAGCACATCGTCAAACCGCTGGACCTCGTCCGTCTGGCGCCGGCGCCCGGCGATCGGGGCACTATCGTCGTGGCCATATACCAGTTTCCAGGCCCCAACCACTTATTCAAGGTCTTGAACATGGGCCCGGCTTTCTATTGGGCCGAAAAACACAACGACCGGTGGGTAGCACGCCGGAACCCGAGCCCCAAGTTGGATCCTCCCATTAGCCTGCAGCACTTTCTGGATTTTGCCATCGGTGCGACACAATGCTTGGAAATCATCCACCACGGCCAGGGCGTCGTACACGGCGAGATACGCGGCGACGCATTCCACCACACCGTCGACTCGGGCAAGGTCAAGCTGGTCTCCTTCGGCTCGGGTCTGCGGTCCTTTGAGCATGGATTAACCAGCACCGGTTGGTCTGCGTTGTCAAAGGAACTAGGTGCCCGCACAAAACTGCAGTACATCAGCCCAGAACAGACAGGACGCATGCCCGCAGAGCCGGACACACGCACCGATATCTACTCACTCGGCGTCCTCTTCTGGAGCCTCCTAACCCAGCAGCCCGTCTTCGAAGGAGAAACGCCGCTTGACATTGTCCAAGGTGTGCTTGGTAGGAGGATACCCAACGTGTCAACTATAAGGATGGATGTCCCTGATGTGATTGGCCGTATTATACAAAAGTGCACGTCAAAGAATGTCGGTGATCGGTACTTTTCTGCGAGCGGTCTTCGTTATGACCTGGTGAAGGTGCAGAAGCATCTCAGCGACGGAGACATGCAAGCCTTGAAAGAGTTGCAGATAGCCTCAAAAGATGTTTCGTCTTTCTTCATGCTGCCGACGATGATGACCGGCCGGGATAAGGAAAAGGCCGATCTGCTCAAGGTCATTGAAAGGGTCGCCAAGACTCACGCCATGAGCCAAAAAGGGGTAGCGGCGAGCCGGTACTCTGACGGATCAACAGTGTCGAACGAGGTCGCCGACGGAGCTGAGGTATCTAGCGAGGGTACAAGCTCGGCCGAGGGAACAAACCGTCGGAGTGGTTCATTCACTCAGACCATCTCATCCGATCCGAGGACACGGAACGGCGTCCCGGGTTCACTAAGCACGTCAGGGGAAACAATGTTCTCAGGCAACTCTGCTAGCCCGTCAGGTGGTCTTCGTCCCCCTCGCCCTTGGGATCGTCACCAACCCCTCTCCCTTGAGGCAAGAAGTCTCGTTGACAGCTTGAATGCTGAAACGCGATATAGCACGAGCACGGCAACGGCGGAGTCTGGGTCGAGCCTGTCACGACAGCTCGGCTCGGCCAAATTCCGGAGACGAGGCCACTGCGAGATTGTCCTGATCGAAGGAGCTGGTGGTCTGGGGAAAAGCTGTCTTGTCCAGTCGGTCCTCGCGGATGCGCGCAGGAGAGGATACTGTGCGACTGCCAAGTTTGAGACGGCACGCAGAACGGCCTTTGGACCACTTCTCAAATTATTGTCCTCTCTATTTCGCCAGGTATGGGGTGAGAGGAACACCGAGACCCCTTTCCACCAGGCACTCGAGCAATACGTGCGACCGGTGTGGCCAATGCTGCACAAGACCTTGGGCTTGCCCGAGTTCCTCCTGGGACCTCCCGAAGCCTCGCTAACCCGCTCCCCGTCAGCGAGCAATGTGGAAGGCATTCGAGCTGGTATCAAGAGACGTGGGTCTTCCCCAGAGACATCCTCCGGCCCATCTTCAGTGCATCCATCGGGAATGTCTGCCCATAGCTCGCAAGACTTCCTAAGGTCAGGATCCTCGACCAGGACGACGGTCCGGCTCATGAACACCTTCCTCGAAGTGCTCAGGATGTTTGCACAACAGAAGTTCATCTGCTTCTGCTTGGATGACCTGCACTTTGCAGACGACGAATCTCTCGAGCTTATCACGCAAATCATCGCAGCAAGGCTCAAGATGGTCATGATCATCACATATCGTCCGGAGGAGCTGTCGCCCGACAAGGTGCAGCAACTCGTTAGCGCTCCTGATTCTGAGGAGTTTCTGAGAGCAGGCAGCCCGACAATCACCAAGATTACCCTCGCGCCCCTCTCGGAGGAGGACATAGTGCACTATGTGTCAGCAACACTCTCTCTGCCAAAGGAGGAGGTCCTCTCGTTGGCCTTGGTCCTCCAGTCGAAAACGGCGGGCAACCCCTTCTACATGAGAGAGATGCTCAACGCCGGGTACCGGAAGAAGTCCATCTGGTACGACTACCTCGATGGCCAGTGGAAGTACGATTTGCCCAGGCTCTTTGATCAGTTTCAAAGCGAGCAGGACTACGATGTCCTCGACACGGCCTACATTGTTCGCCGCCTGAAAGAGCTGCCCGCGGCCTCGAGGTCAATCCTTGCCTGGGCTGCCTTGCTCGGACAATCTTTTTCCTTTGATCTAATTTGCAGGTTGATGGCGGCAGAAGTCCAGTATGACAAGGAATCGGTGTCCTCGCAGCAGCAAGAGCAACGATCAGATACACAACAGTCAAATGGGGAACAAGCAGAAAAAGAAGAGCAATTAGAGGCGGCATCGGTGCATTATTCACAGCAAGAAGTTGTTGTTGGACTCGAGGCCGCCATTCAGGCCTGTATCATCGTCCCCAGCGATCGAGATGACCGCTTCCGCTTCGTCCACGACAGGTATATACATGCGGCAGCGGCGCTGAAGGAGTGCCATGCCACTAAGATGCACTTCATTATCGCCGAGACTCTCCTCAAGCAATTCCCCTCGGATTCCAAGTCAAAAAACAACACGGCGGCTCACATCTCGGAGGCGCTTGACATCATCAAAAAGCGGATACCGTATCGAAGACCCTACCGGAAGCTCCTGTTCGACTGTGCGCAAGAAGCTGCTGAGAGTGGCGCGCGACCTACTGCGGCGAGATATTACAGCACTGCCGTCAATCTCCTTCAGCCGAATGCCTGGAGCGACGGGGTTGAAGACGTCTCATACGATGAAACAATTCAACTTCATCTGCGGGCTGCCGAGTGTTACCTGTATATGGGAGTTCACAGCTCCGCCAACACCCTTCTTGGCATTATACTGGAAAATGCGAGAACCGAGCTTGACAAGGCGGCTGCGTGGGTGTTGCAGTCGAGGATATTCGCTCAGAACGGAGACTCAAACCATGCATTCAAGTCGCTGGGACAGTGTCTGATTGCACTCGACGTGGACGTTCAGGAGAACCCCACGTTTGAGGAATGCGACAAGCGATTCGAGCGACTGTCGGTCAAGATCCAGGCGATGGACCGCGCTGAGATGCTCAATCCACCCTGTCCGGACGACCCGAGCCTTGCTTCCCTAGGTGCCGTTCTGGCGGAAACGACCAGTGCTGGTTGGTGGAGCGACTGCGTCTCCTTTTACCAGTTGACTCTGCTCATGGTCGAGACCCATCTAGCCCGAGGAGCGTAAGTAGAGCGTCTCTTTACGTATATGCACATTGCCAGGAATGCTAACTCTGCACCTCAAGATATCCCCAGTCTGGAATGGCGTTTCTGTACCTGGCCGTGATTGCCCTCGCCCGGTTTAACATGATCCAATTTGCGGCCGACCTCTCGAATATGTGCATGGAGCTCCTTGAGAAGTTCCGCGATCCATTTTCAATGGCCAGGGGCTACATGATCTCGGCGGCCTTCATAGGCCACGTGCAGCATCCGATAGGTGTCACGGTGAACCAGCTGGAGGGCGCCGTCGAGTTTGCGGCTGCTGCCGGAGACCGGATATCAACCATTCTCAGTTTTGGGCTCACGGCGCTGCTCAGGTTCTACGCCAGCGAGAACGTCACGGACCTCGAGGCCTTCTGTCAATACGGCTGCGAGGAAATTCCAAACTGGCATCTCGACGCTCGAGGCGGAACGAACCTGATCGCCATACGTCAGGTGTGCCGTGCGCTGCAAGGGAAAACGCGGGCGTCGGAACCGCTGGAAGTGATGAGCGATGAGCAGCACAACGCCACTAGCTACAAAACGTGGCTGGACGCTAGCACTAACAACGGCGGTCGCTCACTGATGTTCTACGAGACAGTCGAAATTGTACCTGTCTTCCTCTACGGCCATTACCAGCGAGCAATCGAAATCGGAAAGACCTGTTACGAAAACTCGTGTGTTCTCTGGTCGTCTCGCAACACACGACTGGCCATGCTTTTCTACGGCCTCGCCCTGGCCGGTGTCATTCTCCGCCAGCAGCAGGATCCTCGACCCCAGCCCGACGACTACAAAGCCCAGGTCGACGAGACGCTGCAGAAGCTCGAGGAGCTCAACAAGAAGATCAAGGACTGGCAAGTGGTCAATCCCGTCAACTACCTGGCCTGGTCCAAGCTCCTGGATGCGCAGGTTGCCGAGGTGCTGGGCGACCACGGCCTCGCCATTCAGCAATACGAGGAGGCGCTAGATCACGCGTCGGAGCATGGCTTCGTGTTTGAAGAGGCCTTGGGCAATTACCTGATGGCCAATATTTTCATCCGGAACAAAGCGAGGCGGTCGGCCCGGTCGGCGCTTCGTGACGCAGTGCGGCTCTACCGGCAGTTTGGCGCCACGGGAATCGCGGATCGCATCGAGTCGGAGCACAGCATCATACTGCATGGCACCACGCGAAATCCCCACCTCGCCGATGCCGGAGTGCAGACCGACTTTGCCGGCGACGCGGCCCCCGTGCAGTACCGGGCAGTCGACGGCACAGAGGTGGTTGAGGCGGTCCAGAACCTGACCCCGGCTGCGGTGGCCGCTATGAAGGGGGAGCGCATGGCCGCTTGGCGAGGATCGATGCAACCCGAGGCTGGAGCCGGTTTGCCTGCACTCGATATGATTGACCTGCACGCAATTCTCGTCTCGTCCCAGGTCATCTCGTCGGTCCTGCGCGTCGACGAGCTGCTCAAGACTATGTGTGACGTCATTTTGCAAACATGTAGCGGCTCAGCAACCCTCGCTGCCATCGTTGTGCAGGACGAGGGCAGCGCCGACTGGTGTGTCGCAGCCAGCGGCGACCCGGAGAAGGGCGCCGAGGCCCATATTCCTGGCATCCCGCTCAGCGGAACGCATCTTGTCGCCGAGAATGTCATCCTCTACTGCACCCGCTTCCGCGAGGTTGTCTTCCTGCCGGATCTCGTCGGTGACGAGAGGTTTGGCAACGTGAGTGAGCTGTGGCTGCAGAAGAATCCATCGAGCAAGGCCGTCATCGCGATTCCCATTTGCCATGGCGACAAGCCGCTGCTTGGCGTCCTCTACCTCGAAGGGGTCTCGGGGTCCTTCACGGATCGCAATGTCACCGTCCTCCAGCTCCTTGTCAATCAGATTGGTATAAGTTACTCCAACGCCCTCGCTATGAAGGCTGTCGAGAAGGTGTCGGCCGAGAACGTGTCCATGGTGGAACTCCAGAAACGCGCGCTTGCCAAGGCCATCGAGGCTGAGACCAAGGCGAAGCACGCTGAGGCCGAAGCCATCAGGAATGTCAAGCTTGCTGAAGAGGCGGCCAAGGCCAAGAATATCTTCCTTGCCAATGTGTCGCACGAATTACGCACGCCACTCAATGGTGTCATCGGAAACTCGGAACTGCTGAGGGACAGCAATCTCAACAGGGAGCAGCTCGAGATGGCGGACTCGATTAGAGTCTCGGCAGACCTCCTCCTCACTGTCATCAACGACATCCTCGACTTCTCCCGGATGGAGGCGGATAAGATGAAGCTCTATGTGATCGCATTCAATCCCGAGGAGATGGTGCGAGAAGTGGTTCGTGCTGCCTCGTACAGCAACAGGGAGAAGACGTCCAAGAAGAACGTCAAGATCATCCAGGACATCGACCTTCCTCCCATGCTGATCTACGGAGATCCCATCCGTCTTCATCAGGTGCTTGGGAACCTGATTGGAAACAGTCTGAAATTCACCGAGGACGGCTCCATCACCATTGGAGCCAAGGTCGACTCTGAGACCCAGGACACGGCAACATTGACCTTCTGGGTCCAGGATACGGGCATAGGCATCTCGGAGCAGCAGCTGGAGAAGCTCTTCCAGCCCTTCAGCCAGGCAGATGCAAGCACGGCGAGAAAGTATGGCGGCAGTGGGCTCGGCCTCAGCATCTGCAAGTCCCTGATTGAGACCATGATGAAAGGGACGATCAAACTGGAAAGCGAGGAGAATGTGGGCACTACGGCCAAGTTCACCGTCACGTTTGAGAAGGCGAGGCCAGAGGTGGTCGCCGGCGATGTGCAAAATGCAGGGGTGCCAGCTCTGCCGGAGCCGCCTCCGTCACGGCCATCGTCCAGTTCGACGGCCAACAGCGCTGTCGAGAGAGACCAGCCACCGCCAAACCCCTATGTCGACCTGATGCAGATACCCAAGGCCCAGCTGAGGATATGCATTGCCGAAGACAATGCCATCAACGCCAAGATCGCCATGCAGTACATGCACCGTCTGGGCTACCCCAATGTCGACACCTACCACAATGGCCTGAAGGCGGTCGAGGGCCTGCGCGAGAAGGCCAAACAGGGAGTGCCCTACCACATCATCCTGATGGACGTGCAGATGCCTGTTCTCGATGGCTACGAGGCGACCAAGCTGCTGCGCAACGACCCCATTGAGGCGGTCCGCAAGATTCTCGTCATCGCCATGACGGCGTCGGCAATCCAAGGCGACCGTGAGAAGTGCTTAGCGGCCGGCATGAACGACTATCTTGCCAAGCCCGTCCGGTCCGAGGTGCTCAAGAAGAAGTTGGATGCCTATGTGGGTGGTCAGGTTGCCGTTACTTCTGGTCCGTTCCTCGCAGCCTCCATCTCTTTTCCTGCTGTTCCCAACGAGCTCAACGGAACCACGGCAACCGCGTCTGAGTCTCAGCTATCGACACGGGACATACAATTATCACCGGTTGCCGCCGCCTCAGCAGGCCGAACCTCTAGTGACGGGCGGTCTATTATGACGGTGGATACAGCAGCATCCACGGCCAGTGGCGAGACGACACCAACACCAAGCACGGTAAATGCCAAGCGGCAGCCGAGGAAATTGACAAAGAATCGGAACAACAGCGGCGATGAGACAGCGAGCCCAAGCATCACAGCTGAGAAGTCACCAAAGGGACTTGGCTTTCCCCAAAAGAAGAACAGCAGCAGCTCTACCATCCGCGGCGTGGAAAATCTCCCTCCCGAGTCCGAATCGACGACGAAGCCCGACGATGCGCATAATATTTAGAAGATATTTAGGCGGTGATCGGGCTCTTTGCGATCCCACTCAGAGCGAGTTACGAATCCCCTTCTTCGAGCGGCTTCAGAAATGAAATTTATCATTGCGACATGGAGTTTGACACACTTGCTAGAGAGGTTATTCCCGTCGCTCTTATTCTCTGCTGATATTTCTTTTTACTGGGCGTCGGCACTTGGGGTATTGGGTGTGTGGGGCTTCATTATGATTGATCAACGGGAGGGGCGGTGGGTTGCATGGTGTTTTCCCCCATCCGGGGCTTTTTTTCTTTTTTTTTCCAAAGTTTTCTTGCTGGCGTCTTTTGCTCATTGTTCTTTCAGAGCGTATAGACCAATTTAGTTTATAACGATACCTCCGAAATACCAAATGAAGAATGGAGGGAGGGTGTTTGGTTCTTTTGGATACTGAGAGCAGGATAGGCAAGATGGGGCAAAGGATGATATGAGGATGACAAGATATGAGTGGATGTGTGGGAAGGAGATGTAAGGAGCGGGGCGGCAGCAGTTGAAGTTTTATATATTTGTAAAAGGGGATATATATACATATATGAAGCAGATATCGTGTCACATGTTTTTATTCTGGATCAATGTGATGTTTTGGTATTTAGGGGTAGGGGGGGTGGGTTGATCATTTAGGGAGTGGGGTGGGGTTTTTTTTATATAGCAAAGCATGTGAAATTTTTTGACAGCACTTGTTGTTGAAGACACACAAAGTTGGGCTTTCCCCATCAGATTCAGATTGGGACAATGATTATGTGTCTTGTCGTAAGCAGTGCAGTGTGTCGATCTCGACAAGGTATGTACTGTACGTACCCACGTTTGCTCTGCAATACTCTTTGCTACGCTCCGGTTTTTTTTTTTTTTTTTTCTATGCTGTTGTTGCTTTTTAACAGGGGCTGTGAAAGGGGGGGGGGGCCGGGCAGCTCAACGTCCTCTTAATAACGTTGTTCTCTCTTCCATATCCAAGTTTCTCTTGCGTTGCTTCTGTGTCTGTGTTTTCACAGGAAAAAAAAAAAAAAAAAAAAAAAAAGGCTTCAAGTCTCTAGCGGGGGGGACTTCTTGAGTATTATTATTATTCTATCTAATTTATTACTGTCTTCATAATAATAATAATAATAAGTGTTCCGGGGGGCTCTTTATATTAGACAACAACATCCCTCAGCTGTTTTGGTATTAGTAATTAGGTAGATAGGTAATATATTCAGATCGACAAGACACACACACAGACCCGTATACCGCGGTGTTCCAGTTCTCTGCAGTTTTACACACAAGCCTCACATGCTCTATAGGTTACTGCTCTTATATGCTGGGATCCGAGTAAGTTAACTGGAGCAGAAAGAACAACACAGGAAAGTTTGCGGATGTAAGGTATTAGTAATTACCTTCGCTCAGGGAGATAATTAGGTGGGCAAGCAAGCAAAGATGCATACTAGTATTAATCTAGGTGTGTATTTGTATTTGCTGACTACGTCAACTTGGGATGAAGCCGTATTATTTGCTTTGCCAAGTGAACTCTTTCTCTCTCTCTCTATGGAGGACGTGTGCTTTGCTCGTGTTGAAGCAGGAGGAGGGGGGGGGGGTCCGCTCCTTCCGAGTTTTCTCTTAACGGTTTCAGGTGTTCCTTCCTTCCCCCACGAGAGAGAGAGAGAGAGCACTGAATGGACTTTTTACACGTTTTTTTCGCAGCTTTCAACGGGGAGATCGCAGGATGCCCCTGAATTGCGTGTTTGCGTTCTCACTTTGGTGGTGCAGCATTTCGCTTCTGCTGTTTTCAATATTCCCCTGAACTCCACGGGCAATGTAGGTAGGTTGGTGGTGCCACGAGAAAAAAGTTGAGGTGCGCCTTCCCGATGTAAACACTATTTTTTTTTTGCGTTTGAACTCCCCGGAAGGCAGGGTGTCTAAAGCCACTCCGACCAATTCCAGGCACTTTGCTCCAGCCTAGCCAGTGTTGTAATTAATTACTCCGTGGTCCCAGAACTTACTATCATGAAAGTTGGTTGCTCCCCCCCTTCCTACCTAACAACCATAAGCAGTGAACACACAGTTTTTACGCACACAGTCCCGGGTTGAACTTGATAAATAGTGTTAAGTGAGGTGGACAATGCCCCGAGTTTGTTGTCACCAGTTCCCATCCGCCGAAAAAGTTGTCTGCATAGTTCCGCTGGGTCCCCTCCCTTGGGTGGTTGTTTGTCGGCGCTGTCCCAACCTACCTACTTTGCTACAATGAGGTTGATTAGCTGAGGTGCTGCTGCTCTCTTCTCAGCAAATATGAGCAGTGAATTCGTTGCCAGTGCCCCCAAATCCGCTCATGGGGGTTAGTTGCTCCTTCCCAGCTGACGCAGCTACTGTACTATCTGTCTCCCTTAGGTGCTTTTGTTTTTCGTTAGTTTCTTCCATTAAAATTGGATTTATTTCGTCTGGCAGTTAATTAAAAATTGGCTCTGGCCTGACCTTTCATAACTTAATTACCCTGAAGATTGAATCTCGTGCACCAATGACGACGATAGCGGCCAAATGGTTATTTTTTTACGTCGGGTATCTCTCATGAAACGTTTTGATCGAGCACACTGCTACACAAGAACAATACAAGTAAGATACTTACCAGTACCATGCGGAGTGTTTTTTGAATGACGCGTTGTCGGGGTTGTACGCCATAATATCCGGTATCTTCAGCCCTGCTTTTCCTGCTGTCATTCGGAGATGGATTGATTACTCCTACATGTAGATAACAGAAGATGCTGGGGACAGAACCAGCTATTGCCCAGCAAATCATTCTGTCATGTCATGTCATGTCCTTACAATTCATGACATGGGGCCGACTGGTTGGTTGGTTGGTTGGTAGACCGGACTGCAGTCAGCATCCAGGCAATAAGTTAAGTGTGTGTGGCTTGGGGCTGGTGGAAGAGGGAGTAAGCAGAAGAAAGGTGCATCCAATCGGTAGGTAAACATACCCGGTCCCATGTTTTACTTCCCCAGACGCGCAAGATAGAAAGGGCGGGGAATTGCGGTGCGCAATGTCCGGATGGCTAGCTTGAGCTAGGGGGGTGAGAATCATATCCGAGCATCTTCAGGTGTGTGTGTCTATTTGGCCAGTTACTGGCGGGCGTGATGGTCCGTCTCCGAATGAACAATGTAAGGGAGTTGGAAACCGAAATGATATCGTAAGCAGAGCGGGAGGTATTGGCTGTCTCACATTGCTGTGGTCTCGTGTTGTGTGCAGTACCCCTGAGACTGGCCATGTCAATCAGAATATCAGCCTTCATTTCTCCATTGTATTTGTATTCGCGCTTGCTGGTATGGTAAGAGTGACCGGGCTAGCTAGCGGCTTCGGCCCGAGAAATTGATCATATTCTCATATCCGACGTATTATGATGACACTACCCCCAAAGGTGTGAAGGAACCAAGTAGGGAAACGCCTGTTGGAATGGGGTTTAGGGAATGAGAAACGGCCAAGTTCATATCCGACAAACCTTGGCTATCATCTATCTGGTCAGTTATTTACTGGTGTGACGTGGTTGTGTCCAGTCTTCGAAGAATAATGGGGATACGAGAAAGAAAGGGAACGAGGCTGAAAATGATATCACAACCTAGCAAGGAGTGTTCTCTTTCACATGCCTCTCTTCTCGTGTATGTGTACCACGAGGCTGTATCTAACAGGTCTATTATGCTTCATCTCTCTGTTGTATCTTCTGACTTCTTCGAAAGAAGAGGCTGCCAGTGGTGAGTGACTTTCGGAGATGACGGGTAAGAAAAGCGGAAAGTTGGGAAGACAGCTCGGATGAAGAAAGGGTCTAAGCCTAGTGGAGTGATTTGTTGTTGGACGCTTTGTATTCTCCGTAATATCGTTAATTGAGAAGAGGTTATTCGTCATCATGGGAAAGAGAGATCAAATTACTCACGGCCCGGTAGGTTGACAACGCCACGTAGGTTCATCAACAGCCAGTGTTATCACTGTTAGACAGAGCACAAAAGACGGACAAGTTCTCATACAAGTCTGTCCGCGGTGTTGTGTTAGTGATCAGGTGGCGTAAATGTTATGCCGAACTCTTTCCATGGGTTAATTAATAAGCGTTCTGGATGTTCAATGTTTTATTTACATCCCGCGTGTGTCATGGACGAATAGAAGAAGGTGCCTAGGTGCCTTCCGGTTATACGCGGCACTTCGCCACATCCTTCGAGTAGTCCAGCTAGGTAGTTTGTTTGACTTGACTGACTTCGGGCCGAGCACCCAGTTAGTCTATCACAGCAAAGATGTTTGGCTTGAAGGAGAGCATGCAATGTTCATCCAATCACGGATACTTGAAGGCGCTTTACCCCCCCTCCCTACAATACGGACAACATCATCCAATAGGCTCTGGTACTGTGTACGAACGGATGTATCTCCGAAGGAGCACATGGTACTGGAAACGGAAACCATAAAGGTCTGGAAGTTCTACATGCTGAATGAGTGACGTGGCGCTTCAGCCTGTCAAGGTCAAGTTAAAGATGTGGCTTGAAACGAAGGATGGTGTGTATGGAGAGTGATGTATCCAATCATTCACTGTAATCCCATCTATGCTAGCTGAAGGGGGCTGGGATGGATTCGAACATCAGTTGCCCGATCATCCTTCAGGCAGCACCGGTGCATCTGGCCACAGTTATTGGTAGGAGCGTGACAGTTTATATCTCCGAAGAAACGAACGACACGGATAATACAGTATGGTCACGGGGAAGAACGGAAGAAACCGTTCAAGCAATGAAAATCACCACATGCCAGTCCCTTGCCTCACCTTGTGCTATACAAGCCCAGGTCTAGTTCGTATGTGTGTGGGTGTGTGTGGCTTGACATTCAATATGCCCAGCAAGAAAGAGGCGGCTGGGATGGATGGATCTGAACAAGGAGAGGAGGGGTGGCAGTCATATCCGATCATCTTGCAAGTGCCGGTAGGTTCTGTCCAGTTACTGGTTGGCTGCCATATGTGGTCTATCTCCGAAGAGGGCGCGACAGGGATAACAGGTGATAATGGAGGCGGAAAGTGTCATGAGGTAGTGGTGTGAAAAACAACAACCAGGAGTTCTTGTGTGTGTTTGGTTACTGACTGGTGGTAGTAGCCCTTACATTCCCTCCAGACGTTTTAGTGTGTTGTGTGAGAGAGAGAGAGTATGTGGCTTGATGTTCGATAGCCCCACAAGTAGAAAAGTCCACTGCAGTAGCGTCATCTTCCCAAACGTGCTTTTTTGCTAATACCCTCTACATGTGCCCTGTCATGCTTCCAACCACATGACATATGCGCCGCGTGGTTTTTGGACAGGAGAAGTTAGAGCAAGGCAAAACTGCACAGTGGCTTTTCCAAGGCCCGACACGCATGGAGCTACTGTAGAAAAAAAAAAGACATGGTCGAATCAGGATTGCCTATTCTAATTCGGATATCAGCAATGTTAAAAAATAATCTAGATGTATCATTCGACTTGACGCCAAGGATGGAAGGATGGCAAAGGTGACGACGGCCGTGGCGATCTCGGTGGTTACCGCCACAGTCGTGATTCCAGACTTTGGTAATCTATGGTATTGGGAAATAATGCCTCTTTGAACCTGGTTAGGTTGGAAAGGGAAGCGAAGGGCAGAAGGAGGGGAGACGGGACCAATCCATCGGTTCGGTTGCTCATGCTTACAGTGACTCTGCTATACTCACACTATAACAGGACCAGATATGGCCATGTCGTTGGTTGAGGGGTCGGGGCGGATCCATTGCAACTTTACAGTGAGACCCGACGGAAGCGCAGTTCCACAGCTTCACACACAGCTAAGACAAGGCATGCACATAGTGGACAATGCGCGGTATCGTGCGGAGTGTGTTACGCTTTATAGGAACACGATCGGAAAAGTGCAATAAAGCCCCCGAAGGTAACACAAGAGGAGGAACTAGAGAAAGATGTTGCAGATGAATAACAGAGAACGAGTGAGGCGAGGACGGGTAAGAGCGAAAAAGGGCGTTTCCGGCACGGCATCGCCGTTCGCCCCGCGGCGTCGAGCGGGCACGGGTAAGGTATGCATAGAATGGAACAGACCCTCATCTCTGGATGTGGACGGACGGGAAGCCCCACCACGGCGCCGCGCCGCTGTGATCAGCACTCAGCCAAAACACTTATCAAGAAGAAAAAAAGAGTGCAAAGACGGTAGGAAATGTTGTACTAACCGCATAGCGACCTCGTAGCGACTTGCTGCACGCTCGGATAAAGTCATTAAAAGTCGGGATGGTCGTCTCTCAAGCAAGCCCGCCACGAAAAGAGAGACCAAGGAAGAGAAGCGAGAGGCGCCCAGTCAGTATCCAGTATCCGGTTCTAGAAGGTTGAAGTACGTAGGGGAAAGCACTGCAAGGTGACCGGTCCGCCGCATTCTACAGCCCCAGTGTCGTCAGCAAGAACGGATACATACCAGTCGCGCGGTGCGGAAAGCCCCCAGCTGCACCTGTCTGCAGCTCTCGGCCGCTAGGAGCCAGTGAGTGTCCAACCATTGGTTTTTTGGGGGCTTGTTTCATCCTGTCTTTCCTCTCCCTCGTGGTACACACTCATCCGTCGCCGTCTCCGGCCATCGGAGGTCCGATCAGAGGTCCGATCAGAGATATTTATCTTTTCTTGTCCTTCTTTTCTCCCTTTCCCGCCAGTCAATTCTTCCCGAAAGCCTTTTCGCCTCGCGCATCTTGTACGTGGCGTCTCACGCCCGCCATAGTCAACAATGGAAGCTGTGAAGTACGTAAAGCCAATCGCACAAATGCAACGGCAGTCGCTTTTGTGTTCACTTTGGGTGTTGAGGGTGGGGCCGGCAGCAAGAGCTGAGATAACGGCGACGCTAGCCTTCCTTGGTGTGACAGTCGGAGGGGCTTGGCTTTCGTTTGGGAACCGCGGAGGCGCTGCGCTGTGTGCCACAATCTTTGTGACCCTTGTGAGCCTCATAGGAGCTTGGACCGCTGACTGGTCAAAGTAAGGCAAGTACAAGTCCCAGGTCAGCTCCCATTCAGGAAACAGCGACTTGGCCTCGAATAATTTCCAGACATATCAATAAGTTGCGAATCTTCCTATTCCTCTTTGCTTTGACGTCCTGCTTTTGCTTGCGAGACGCCCAGTAGCATTGCGGACTGACGAGCCATGAACCGGAGATGACTCCGTCATGCTTTGTCCAGATACAAGGTTTTGCTTCCCGTCGTCCGTATCTGACGGGACAAGCGTTTGATTAGACGCGGATGACGATTCACAGCCCACTGGGCTGTTTGAGGCGATGCCTCCGGCCTATGTGGCGTTTCTCTTATGAGCATCGTGCCGGAGGCGGTGCGGGATTGTGTTCTCGACAGAAGTCAGCACAAAGAAAGGGAAGTCCAAATCGGACAAAAATCCAGGCAGGACCGGGCGCCGAAGGAGGGAATGGTATACCAGAACGGACTAGTCTCCAAAGAACGGGCAAGCCACCCAGAGTCTCAGTTTGACACTAGCGCCGTGACGACCCCGCGATTGGAAACCGGGCGCAATCGGTGGCTTTTTTGGTCTTGTTCCATCAGCGAGAGCCCCTCTCGCTCTCCACCGGCGCCATCGCCGTCAGTAATTTCGGATTGGCTTGCTTTTAGTTAACTTTTGCCAGAGATATCTCAACCTGTCCGTTTCACCAGGGCCATCCTTCTCCCCTAATATCCTAAAGCCGTAACTAAAAGTAATATTGCAAAATGATCATAAGTCGGATGCAGTGCTGCCAGTAAGCCTCCTGGAAATGGGAAGTTGACAGCAGCAAGTCTTTTTCATCTGAAGTGATGCTGGTGGAGGGGTTGCGTAGCGGAGACTAGACCAGGGAGGCCCGCACAGTGTGACATCGCTCCAGATGAGCTTCTTCGAGAGTGGGTCCAAGGACGACAGTTGGGGCTTGTTTCAGATTGTCTTTTCAATCAGGAAAGCTGGGATTTGGACAAGGATCATTCGGCCGGATGCGCCACTGAGCATGGGGGAGGGGGCGCTCGTTTCCGGCACCAACATCCAGCGAAGATTTAAGAGGGGCTGGACACTGAGCGGAGTGGATGCAAACATTCCAAACGTTCTGCCACATCGCATGCTCGATGAACTTTGAGAGCCACTCCTTTGCTGACCAGACTGCATTCAGTGACTCGCGTCGCAGCCACACAAGCTTAACACTCTCGTGGTTGGCGTCTGTGCAGCTCCATAACCGTCCTGCCCAGACAAAGCGATTGGCTGGTCCTCAACGATCTGATTCGGAACTGATCACCATTGCATGAGTCCCGTCGAGTGAGGAGTGCACAGTTGGATGATCGGAGCCTGTTCACAGACAAATCGAGACTCCAGCAGCTGACAGGAAGGCTGCAACCACTGGCCGAGCCCGCTATGATCACCATCTTCCGCAGAGCAGCATGCGACAAGATGCCATTCACCGCCTGCTCCTTAAGGTGACCCAGGCAGTATGAGGTCATTCTGAGACCGTAATCCCGAGTTATCGGTGTCGGTTAGACCCCGGCCAAGCCGCCTGCAACAATTCAAGGTGTGTCTCCTGCGAAATGCTTGTTGTTGGTGTGTGTATCCGAGTTTGATATCGTTTCCAAGCAGCTGGTTAAAGGATTTGCACGGATATCTGCATCTTCATAGATCCTCTGAGAGGTGCAGTTAGGTCTTGGCGACTTGCATCCTGAATTGGTCACTCCAGAATCCAGATCCCGTTCCATTTTCGCTCGATTGATGGAGAGTGAACCTTGCTTTGCAGAGCTTCGATGAGCGTTTCCCGGGTCCCTTAGACAGAGCCCGCCTTCGCTTACTTATTGTTGGGTCCCCCACACAGCCGAAAGAAATCCGTGGTCGAATCAAAACGTAGATCTGTCTGTTGAGCCCCAGACATGATTTTCATTCGGGGCCAGAAAACAAACTGATCCTAGACGTGGATCGTTCTGAGTGCAAGGTGCGGCGCGCCATTGGGTGCACCTTTTCTTTTCCGTCAACACCTGCCCGTCCGTTGTCTCTGAATATATATTCCGTCGTTCCCGGGTCAGACGCCACCTTCTAGACCGTTCGGTCGTTCAAGCTAGCATGTGTGTTCCTTTGCCGTGCCACAGACTGGCTTATGGCGCCCTCTTGGATGCTTCAGCGTCTCATTCTGCTACGACGCTCCCTGTAAACACGGCTGCCAATGATACGCTGCAGGGTGCGACGTTTGAGGGGCGGACCTAGATGCAGCCCTTGCTGGCGTAGGCGGCTCTTTCAGGACTGTGAGCGCTGTCTGCGATGAAACCCCTAAACGCACATCAATCAGCATCTCGGGTTGAGGGACACAACGGCGCAACCAGGATCGGAAGGGGCTTCCAGAGGCAGCAATTAAGGCCGCAAGAGCGAAACACTCACACACCTCGTTTGACCGGGAGGGTAGCCGCTGTTAACCAAGAGCTAGGCACATAAACCGTAGTCTGGTGTCGACAGTCTCGTTGATGGAAAGCTCTACGCTTCCAGTGTGATTTCAGAGCTGAGTAGGTGGACAAGGCGAAGTAGTTGTGATAATTGTGATAAGAAAGGATTGCAGAAACGGAGCATTTGCAGCCAACGTTGAGGCCTACACCGAGCTGGAAGAGTAATGTCGAGACTTCTCGCCAGCATCGAAACGGGTAAGCGGTTGGGCTCCGGGTTCTCGTAACACCGCTATCCTGACGTACCTGTACACAAGCTTAAACAGCATGAGTTGCCTGCCAGTGCACCAAAGGAGAAAGGAGCGAACCAACCCACGAAACTTTCTCCAATTAGTAACTGAGACTGCAAAGCGTGTTGTAGCCTACCTTACGTACTCACACGCTTATCCAACGCACCAACATGTCACCCAGTGGAGCTGCTTCCGCATAACAGGTAAGCGTGCACATGGGTGTCTTCATGCTTTGGATGTCAGTGCAGAAGATCGTGCCTGTTTTTGTTTCCTACTATGGTACTTGTTGCATGTATCCGATGATTGCACTGTCAATGTCAGTAGGAGCACGGACGTTCTTAAATAGCACTCAACACGACTCCTTCAGAAGCACATCTCGAGCCCTGTTCGACATCAACGGTCGGACCACTTGGCTGCACCTGTGACCACCTGACGCCCCTCAGCGAAAGGTTCAGACCTTCGCGTTTGATAGTTGCTGCTGCTACGACCCCACACTTGTCGTGATATGTATACTTTAAATAACTCCTAGGCGGTAAATTTTGCCAACCACAAACAATGGTATTTTGGTCGCGCATCCGAACTTCCAGTTCGTCCCGGACTTTCTGATCCCTTAATTGACTCTCGCTATAGCCAAATGCCGGCGTGCCTGGCCGGGACAAACGTGATATGGGGCTTCATTCCAAATGCTTCCTCCAGTTGGAACCGCCAGCCGCTCCTGCCTAATCCGATCTGTCTTTGTGCGAATGGGGCAATAAGGTTTGCGTTCGCTCTTGCCATCGGCTGCTCTTGGCTCCCATCAAGAGACACGCCACCGCACTCAGCTACAGGCAAAGAAGAAAAACTTTCTGCTCCGGCAGAAACGCGTCTGGGCCAGACTGACCTGCATATCGCTTTGTGCAAGACGTGTGGCTGCAAGCGCGAGAGATCGACTGCTGCCCCTCTATTCCTACCGCAGTAGTGTCCAGGCCCACCATCTTGGACTCTACTCGGCAAGCTTTTCGCTCCACGCCAATCGCATTACTCGCGCTGTCAAAGCACCCCCATGCCCCGTCTCTCCACCGGCCGTTCCTGATGCTCCAACACAGGGCAAGGAGGATGAGGGACTGCGGAATTGTACACATGCGGCGGACTGAATCAGCAACAGTGCAGCCTCCACTCCAGGATCTCCTTTTTGGTGGCCATCAGCGTCAAGCGGCTCTGGTCACTCGATACCCAGATCTATGTCACATACGACGAGATGCTTGCGCCTCATATGTATGCTTGTCAGCCACATACCTCCTCTGCAGCGGGTGGTGTCTTGCGCGTGCTGTACATATTTGCATGTACGGTGCTCCTCGCGGGCTTTGAGCCGTCCCCGGAGTCTGCCGCTAGATCGGCTACGGTGACTGGTCATACTTTCTCTCGTGCTTATTACGAGGTCAACGATATCGGACAGCAGCGGCGTTCTGCAGCTTTCTCTACATACCACGTCCCATGTATGTCATGTATGTACATGGGAGGCACAACATAACATCTCGGACTTCAGCTGGAACCGCGCTCATTAGCCGTTAGACATGCGGAACCGCCCTTCCCACCATCCGCGGTTAACTCGCTCAAGCCCACTCTGCGTTTAGTTCTGCACCCGAGCCCAACGGTTTTGCTTTGACCGTCAGATCTCTGGGCAGACACGGTACGCCTTACACCAATATTTAGACTTTGGGCCTAGTACACCGTGCTTAACCTTTGTCGCCGATGGGCCTTTACTTTCAGCCAGCTTGTCTTCACGTGTTACTGCTTTCTGAATTATTCCGAATTCAGCTGGTTTAGTGTTCATATTGCCGCATGGTTTGTCTCACTCGTGGCGGGATTGACGAACCAACCGCATTAGGAGGGAAACAAGCGATTCGAGAAGGGTACTAACTCTTGTTGACTGGTGCAGAGGGGAAGTCTGCATCTGGTGTCTTTTTGCGTCTCGCCTCTTTCCAACGGGTCCCACCTCCAAGGCACGCTACTTACACACCCCCATGCAGAGCGTTGATTCGTCTGGCCTCGTCCGTCATCTTGTCGTGGTCTCTGGGGATCTGCCCTGCATCAATCTGAGCACACCCTAGCTCCCTAGCTCGGGGCCCCGTGCTCTTCACACGGCCCTAGTCCAGGGCCTGTAACAACGAAGGGAAAAAAGTAAAAATTGACAGGGCCTACCTGGGTATTACAGCACATACTAAAAACAGACATACGTACATACCTTACTGTGTACACACAAGACACTCTGAGCCCACATCTTCCCCCATCACCATTGCAGTAACACAAGCCGCCAGCAGCCTTGTCGTTCACATTTCCGGTGGCGTGGACAAACCACCAGCCACTATCCACAAGGCATGGTCTCAGTCTCGTCCACTCAATCTCATCAGGTTAGGACAGCCAGAGGCCATTCCGCCGCTTCAAGCATCTGAGCTTCCCGGCAAGTCTTGCCATGCACTTCAACTGGCCCACCATGACCACCTCCTGTACTTGGCTGTTTTCTTCTTCTTTTTCTTCTTTAATTCCTGGCCACCTTGCGTTCTGTTTCCTCTCCGGGCTGTGTTTGTTCATGCTTCTTTGCTTTTAATGCTCGCTCTCCTTGAGACCCTTGCGTCAATCTGTTCTGATACGCACTGTTTCCAAATGAAATAACACAGAGCACATCCGGTTTCTCCACACTGTTGTTTCTCCCGCTCCCGCTGCTTGCCTAAACCAGTAACTGTCACGGCTTTCCAAATTGTTTTTCTTCCATGTCACGCTCGCTCATCCCAACTCACTTCCTGATCACAGCCAACCCCGAGGCTACAGCACCATTCTGGGCTTCATTGTCTTTCTAACGGCCGCCGTCTCTTTCCGAAAACAGCAAAGAGAGCAAGACAGGGGGCAAGGGGGGAGAGACTGGACGGAGCCGGGGTCCCCTCGCCTTTCTTGCTTTAGCTCGGCCTCTCGAGTGCTGCTACCTGCTGCCCTGGAGCTGCTCGACCTCCAGCCGATTCCGCCATTTCCTACCTTAGCGACTACTTATAATGCTCTATGCGGCACCAATGACCAAATGACGGCGGGCTTTGTCACTTCGACGTTTCATCACCACACGCCCCGCCCGTTTCCTTTCTTGTTCTCACCATTACTGGGCTGGCCGTCACATCCAGCTTTCTTTTCTCAAGGGTATTTCCACCTCTTCCGCCCTATTGTGTTTTTGCAGCTCATTTTGCCAAAGCCTCGTTCATTCCTTTCGGGCTTGTGTACCTGCCTACTACCTACCTGCCCCATGCTCCAGTCTCCGAATTCCTGCTCCCCTCGTTTTACTCGCCCGTGATACACACACTTCACTTAGACGAGGATGCTCACCATCAACAAGCCAGCACAGTACGGCTACAGGTCCGTCCATGATTTACCAACACCGCCGAGCACGTCCCGACCCTCTCCGCCTTTGTCATTCCAGGATTCCGGCCAAAAGCCGCCATTTGCGATCCCGCGCAGCAACAGCCCCTCCAATCAGCCCATGTCTGCGCCTCACCGTGGCTTGCCCCCGCCGGCGGCCATGACCTTAGCTCAACCGCCGCCTCCTGTATCTGGACCTCCGCAATCGTCAGCAAGCCAGTCGCTGGGACAGGCTCCGCCACCACCTCCCCCTTCGCAAAGTCTGGGATCGCAGAATTCTGGACTGGGACAGTTCCCTGCGGCTCCGTCGTGGCAGCATGTGACGGAGGAGTCGATGCGGACCTGGCTCATGGCAAAGGCCGAGGAAGAGAAGAGGAAGCAGGAGGAGGAGAAGACGCGCCAGGAAAGCTATCGCCTCGAGCAGAGGAGAATGGAGCACGACATTCTGCGCACTTCATTGCAGGGTGGCATCCCGCCGCCAATGGTGCCCGTGGTGTTCGCTGGAATGGGCGGAGGAGTGCTCTCGCAGGCAGCATTGGAGTGGGCGCAGCAGTACATGTACCCGCAATCCCAGCAATCACATGCACCGGCACTGATGCCCCCGGGCCCCATCTCGCCAGAGCACCACCACAGACGGGACTCGCAGGCTCCAGCGTATGCGCCGTACCAGGCATCGACGGGTGTGCCTTCAACGCCCGGCTCAGCCCAAGGCCCCCCGAGCGGGTACATGTCCGCCTATCCGCCTTCGCCGACGAGACCGAGGGGACAGAGCATGCCGGGACATATGGCAGGGGGACGCCCTCCGCCTGCAGCCGGCTCTCACCTGCCGAGCCTGAATACCAATGTTCCCGGGGGCGGACCGGGAGGTGGGCCGGGCATGGCTGTTCACCCGGGAATCGCACAATCGCAGCGAGAAGAGTCACAGCCATCGCCGTCCATTTACTTTCATCATTGGCAGCCCCCGACAAGCCAGGCGGGAGGACGGGGCGGCGCCGACCAGCCCGCTACGCCCTCAGGTTCGTCCAAGACCAAATCGCGCTCTTAGATTCTCTTTCTTTCTCTCGCCTGAGCTAACGAGCTCGTTGACGAAGTAGGAGAATCACCACGGAAGCGAAAAGCCACAGGGCCGCAACCGGCCGCGCCCCCACCGAGCTCATCACAGCGACTCCGATCGCCGCCGTTTTCGCACAGCACCGGACTGTCAAACCCACCACCAGGGCGCAGGAGAGGACATTCACGGCAGCGCAGCGATTTGGGCGGGTACCGGGCAGCCGGGGCAGGGCGGGGCCGCGGAGAGAGTTTGGGACCTCAACGAGAAGCCTCGCCAATGCCGTCTCGTGCAACAGGACCGGGCCCTTCACGCGACAGCGGCGAGGCCTCGTCATCTCAGCTGCACCAGCAACACCAACAGTCACAGCAACAGGCACCATCCCGGAGTGGCGCGCAGTCTGTTTCATCGTTATTGTCCGACAATCCCCCGTCCCCGCAGGCGACGCAATATGCATCCGGAGCTGGACTGTCATCGGATATGAGGTCCCAACCAGGCGAAGGCGAGCGGAGAAGTGCGGGTGCAGCACCTCATCGGTCGTCGGAAGGGAAAACGCGTGGTGGAGCAGCAGGATCGGCAGCCACGCGAGAAAGGGACGACGATTGAACCTTAATTTCAGCAATGTTTCAGCCTCCCGGACCTGGACCTTAACGAATGAGACGACGCGACCCCTGACTAGTGTAGATTTTTTTTTCTTTCTACGAGGCCCACGACCGAAACCGAACGACATGGATCAAACTGCTGGAACGGGAAATTTTCTCCTCTTCACATGTGGCTTTACATGGCTTGGTTCGCGACCTCCCTTTTACTTTTACATCGAAATCTTCGGAAATCTTCTTCCCAAGGCGTACTTGGATACACGGGACGGGCAGCGTTTACTGATGCGAAGACCAGACTCGAGTGTTGCATTTTCGCAGCATTTTTATCCTATACGTGGCATAACATTTATTTGCCCACAAGAGCGCCCATTCGCAGCTGGTTGGCAGGGGTTTTGCTCCAGACATTGCCCTTGCATTTTTATTTTCGCTTCGTTCGCGTTTTGTGTTATAGTTTTCACCTTTCCCATTCGTCAAATGTGTATTTATTTGTACTGTATCAAAACCCACATCTTGTACTTGTACATGTTTATGTTTATGAAACGGACGGCGGATGGCAGAACCAAAAAGGGCAGGCGGAGAGATCAAAAGAAGAGGAGTTTCTTGGATTTGATGGCTGTTTGCACTTTTGCAGAGGGGCTTTAGGAGGCAAGGCACGCATACGGTGGCAATGGGGAGCGTTCGACGGCTACTACAGTAGTCTTTGTTTGTGCACTATTATGGTACACGTATGAAGTAAAAAGGCATATCCATGATAAACCATCACGCCAACCGCGTCAAATGCTATCAAGCTGAGACGTTGGCTAGTACTACCTTATTTCGCTTATCCTTTTTACTGCATCAGCGTCCGATTCGGGGTAAGCAAAGCCAACCTTGCTCATTTGTTACTAAGACTATTGCAAACAAGGCTGACGAGCAGGCATTACAGGCGTGCACAGACCATGTTATGAGCACAAGATGCCATAACTGTCTTTGACTGTTCCTACTATGTAGTTATGCCTTGGAACATTCGGGCCACCAAGCATTTCCCTTTGAGTCAGTGTTCATACGGCACGGCATTAACTGCGAAGAAGCCAAAGCGCTCCGCACGAGCGTCCTGCAATTGATGGAGAAGGAACCTTATCCGGAAAAGAACGCAAAATCGGAACCCCCTGAACTAGGGCCAGGGCAGGGCAAGGACAAGGCCACGGCGGATGTGCAGCCAGTGCATATTCTCAAGCTCCCCGAGCTCCAAGCGCCTCCTCCAAGCTGCGGTCAATTCTTTTCTCCTCACGGACAAAGATAGACAGACAATTGGAGGCTCCCCGCAAAGCTGGGAGAGACACAGACACCACCGTTACAACAAGACGAACAAAGCTCTCGTTTCCAATCTTTTCCCGTCGATCGACCACAAATGCAACGTCTCTACAGATGTTGTTACTTGTCACAAATGACAGAACTGGGCCCAGAATCTGGACGTCGGTGCAGCAGGGCAAGTCAGATCTTGCCAACTCGATCTTGATCGATTCAAGTTTGCTATGATATACCATGACATTATGACTACTATCGGGCAGCGGCTGAAGTGTAACCACTGTAGTGCACAGGCGGCGGGCAGCATGCAATGAGGCGCAACTTGGTCAATTGCTGGAATTCGGTGAATTTCCCATTCGTCGATCATCCCGCTGCACCGCTGTTCCACTGTTCTGCAGACAACTTGCATCGGAATGGCAACCAACGAACAGTCCTCCGAGGGGGAAGCCAAAAAGGGACGCCGAAAGCAGAAATAAAACAAACCGCGCGTCTGCAATGTTGGTTCAATCAATTGCACGTCCATAATCATAAACTCATGTATAAGGTGCAGGGATGACGTTACTTAATATAGGGCTGCGCATGGACCATGTCTGGGGTAGTGGTAGTGTAGCCGAAAGGGGGATGGCGCAATCGGAGAACCAACCGTCCGGCCTTTTGGCGCAGAGACCCTCCCACCTTCAGGCTTCTCCCCACCAACCTTCCACCCACTTCCCACCCACAAACAGCGAAGTCCGGTTGAGGTCTCTGATCAGCCGCGTCTACCGTCAACCCATCAGTCTTCCCTTTCGCGCAACAAGCGCCTGCTTCACAGGATGCAACCCTCGCGTCCGAGGTCTGAGATGCGCGCATCCGCCAATTGCCCCAATGGGAATGATGGCGCTGGCGCCCTGACGCCATGACGCCAGACCGTCGTCTGAGATTTCAATGGTGCTGGACAGCCACACCAGACACTTGACGGCGGGCAAGACACGGCAGACAGTAAGACACCCCACACACGGCGCTTCTCCTAGCCTCTCGGGCCCGAGGCCGGTCGGTAAACTTGCATTGTTGGTGGCTGTCCGTCGTCGCTTCTCCGGTGAATGTCAGTGCGCGATGCGAACGCTGTCACCGTTACCGTCACACACCACGCATACAGCCCACGCAGTTTCATATCTCGGGCGAAGACCTACCAATTGGGCAACCGACATGCTAATTCAGACTTTGGCGCTGCTCCTTGCTATGTTTTCCGCAACCTGCGCGCAGATATCGACAGTTAGGTCAGGCAACAGCAAGACTGCCCTATCGACGTCAATATAGCGGCCGCCGTCACTATCTCTCTGATCGGTCCCGTTTGAAACTCAGAGACGTTAGAAACGGCAACGCTCAGCGCCCTGGGCGAGAGGGATGCAACCCTGCAAAAAAGGCCAGTCCAGCCGTCTGCCGCTTCTCAATGCGACACTGCAAAAGTGCAAAAAAGTCAGCAACTTGACAGGCGGTCTCGGAGGCGGTCTCTTCTATGGGCCGCCTGAGAGCACACATTGGATTACGTGTCTCACCTCGCTGTCATCATGGGAAAACCATGTCATTTGCAGCCAGATTAGTCTCACGAGGCATGCCGCAACTCCAGACGGGACCTCCCTATAACGCAGACGCTGGCACATGGCATATCAAGGAAGGCGTACTTATAAGAGAGGTTCACCGAGGTTCTACGCGGAAGCTTCCAAATGACAGCAGATCGGATCTACACGGCTACAGCCCGTCAGGGGTCATGCTATCACGCCATGGGAGCCGCCGGGGAAGAAGGGAAGAAGACCGAACCACGTGGGGATAATAAAGAACAAAAACAATGGGGGAAAAAAGTTGCGGCGGGCTGGACACGGCACGGTATTTGAGGAAGCGACGTGTGTATCCTTGTCCATGTTGTTCCTTGATCTGTTTAGCGCTTTTGATAGACGGAAGCCGAGAGGGAAAGGGAAGGGAAGCGGGCTCAAAACGAATGGGACTCGGTCCAACTCACCACCAAAAGATTTACAAACCCCCTCTCCCGTTGTCTTCAATGCCGTCCCCCCGTCTATCTGCTTCGCGAATCGCAACTCGAACGTCGCCAATTCGCCAATCTCCCGCTTCAATCAAACCTTCTTTTTTTTTTTCTGTCAGCACCACACGCGGCCCGCTCCAGGCTGAAATGCTAAAAGTTCAAACTCTTGTTCTGGAAAGTCGTTCGCCGCGTCATGCTGTTGTTACCACGCCAAGTCCCGTCGAAGCAACAGATCGGTCGCGGGAGCCGGAACCAAGTTGATCACGGAAGTCTCGCGGCAACGGAAATGAACTCATCATCATTTCTCCCACAGTTCCTTAGTTAAACGGCTAATGGGGGGCAAAGCAATGAGATGGATATCCGGGATGAGGAAGAATATGCATCACAACCGATTAACTTTTTTCCAAGATTGCACATGCAACAGTTTACTGCCAACTGCCAACTGCCAACGTCCAAGAGTAGGTGATGTTGTATACGTGGTATGTAACGGTAAGCGAGACGAGGGAACGGGAGGGAGGGGGGATGGATCTGGAAGCAGCAGCAGCAGCAGGCCCAGGTCCATGACGTGCATTTCGCGCGTAGGGGGCGGGCGCGGCTTGATATTGCGCTTGCTGGCGTGTCGATGACACTCGACAGATCGCTTTTTCGGCTATCAGTTAGCGCACTGCTGCTGCTGCTGCTGCTGCTGCTGACCTTGAACCTTTTTTTTTTTTCTCCCTTTTCCTTATCCAGTCATCAGAAAGGTATGTTGTATCTCTCCCTGTGACATTTTTTTAACCGCGTATTTTTGCTTCCCAGTGTGTATCGCACCAACTTGCCACAGTATATATATCTGTAGCGAGGGTTCTTTCCCAACCCCTGAAGAGAGTCGGAGGGGGACCTACCGCTGCGCAGGCGCCAACCAGCCAGCCAGCAAGGTGTCTTCGCTTCGACTCCGCGTCTAAAATGCCAACAAAAGGCGCAATATACCTTATATAGGGAGCGGCCGCGCCTATTTTTATCTTGTCTGCGTCCTTCCCGCCCCTCCATCATATCGCAAGACATCCCCTGTACAGAAAGAACTAACGGGGTAGTAAGTAGCCTGTTTTAATATATGTGATGGATATGGGGGGAAGCGAGAGCAAAGCAAAGCAAAGCGAAAGAAACTTTGCTGTGCCTTGGTCATACTTTTAGCCACGTTTTTTTTTTTCCCCTTCACTTTCTTTCCAAGTACAGATGTGCGTGGGAGATGTTACTGTTCCTCACAACTGGTGGTTCACAAATTCCTGCGGGATATCACACACTAGAGATCCTGCAGCTCGCCTGCAAGCTTTCTTTCACCTGCAAGTGGAAGGGTAGTACGGCGGCGCCTACGTGGCACTGTATGTACATGTCTCCAAACACTGCGCACCTACTACGGACACCACAATTACGGTAACGTAAGAGAAAAATCAGTAAAGTTGGTGGTGTTTTGGTTCCGCGGGGGGGTCTGTGTTAGCTTAGCTTCAGATAGATGAAACCACCACAACCAACCCAACCAACCAACCACCCCTTAGTTCTTGCAGCACCCCCCCCCCCTTTTTAAGAACCCCCGAATGGAGAACTAGCTTGAAGTTGCTGGACTTGCTTGCCCCTTTTCTTTCCCCTTTTGGTCTGGAATACCACTATGAAGTTTCGAGATCAAAAAAAAAAAAAAGAAAGAAAGCTTGTCATCCTTATATATATACCATATTACAACGCAAGCCCACACTCTCAAAACTACCTGAGCTTGCCTGCCCCGAAGCACGGTCTACCTACCAACCAACCAACCAACCAGTTAGGGCCATTTCCTGAAACTTACGGACATGGCACGATGGGATAAACTGTAAAGAATGCCCTTTTTATTTTCAACTGTCCCAAACAACCATCCTTTGAAAGCAAGCACTCTTCTACGGTAGGGTAGGTAGGTAGCTAGCTATTCGTCCCCCATTCTCCGAACGGACTGCAGCAGAGCAGAGCAGAGCAGGGAGCTGAAGACATTTTATCCTTTGCCACTAGGTCCATTGTCCCCTTCCACTTTTTACACTATGTAAGGAGGGATGGACAAAAAAATTCTTGTTGCGCTCCTGGCTGTGCTGACGGATACAATAACGATCGTAGCACGAGAGGAGTCCACATGGATCAGGTAGATGTTTCTCCTCCATGTCAGCTAAGTAACCAGTCTAATAATAACACATCAGAATTTTTGTTACTCACATAGAAAAAAGAAAGATTGTCCTAGCTGCACTCAACACAGCGAGAGAGAGAGAGACCGTAATCCAATGGGGGGGACTTCCATAAGCAGTTCACCAACAAGTTAACACTGTGTAACCACTCTAATACTACATACTGGCCTCCAAGCTCTCATAGGTACGTAAGACCTCTGGGTAATCCACAACTGACTCATTTCCAACTCTGATACAACCAGTGTCGGGGCCTTAAAACATAGTTTACCTAACACACAACCAGCTAGTAAAGAGCCAGCTCACTTGTACAACTCACCATATATGCCTGTCTTACCCACATGTTAACTGGGTAGCCATCCTGATCCAACACTTTCACTTAGGTAAACAAATCACTCTGAGAAGAAACTGATTCAACCACGTATCAATTGTACGTGTTCTCTCTTAATCTATCTCTCTTCCCCGCTAAGCGTAATTAGGGTGCGTAGGTCTGGGTATCGTCATATATTGACACCTCGCACCACTCTCTTTCAATTTCAACCTTTCTCCATCCTTCCAACTTCTCCACGGGGTATCCATTCCACAGCCCCTCTTTCCCGTCAACCCAACCCGCTCATTACCCACAAACACCCCATTACGGAACTGAAAGACGCCCATTGAAACCTTAGCTTGGCTTTCGAGTCATCCGTTACAAAACAAAAGAACAGGGGGTATCAATCATCTTCCGAACCATTTCTGCCACGCGTACATGTCGTGCATTGCTGCCAATTCATCAAACCACCTCTTAAATTACGAGCTCTTGATGGCTCGCCCATCATACAGCAGAAGTGAAAGAATAGACATAGGAAAGTGCCTGACGAGGCTGTATCGGTATTTGTTATGTGTGTGTGGGGCATCCTCTGTAGAGACAGTGTGTGTTTGTGTGTGATGTGTTATGTACTAAGTAGAATAAGGTTTTGTGCAACGTATCCTGCAAATGCATCCGAAAATGCTCGCAGTGCAGTGCAGTCTTAGAAACGAAAAAGGAAAACCCAAGAAACCAGCGCGGATCCCCAGGCAAGTCTGCCACGAACAAGAAAAGGAGAACAGAGAAACAAGACACAATCATGGGGTATATCGGGTGCCTAGAGTGTATGATGTGTGCTAGGCTTAGGCCTTGTCCTTCTCTTTCTTCTTGCCCTGGTGCTGCCTCCACTCGGCCCGTGTGACCTTCATTAGTAACTCCTCGTCCTTGACAGGGATCCAGGAGGTGAGAGCCTTCATGGCGTTCTCAAAGTCGGAATCTAGGAGGACCTCGCGCAGTGCTTGTATCAGCGCCGCGCTGGCCGCGTGTAGTATGTCGAGGCCTTTGAGGGAAGCCTCTTTACTCCCGCCCGTCGGGGTCGATGGAGCAGTCGTCGATGATGGTTCTGGCGAACATTCGCCTAGGAGCATGAATACGTCCCACACCCGGAGCTGAGCCGGGAAGGGTATTGATAGGTTGAAGATCGTGAGGTACCATCTGGTGCCATATGCCGTCGGATCGATGCAGAGTTCGGTCTACGAAGGCATTGTTAGTATTGTTTGTCCGGCACCCTGGATGGAAGTGAATGAAGCTCACGAGTTTGCTGGCGACTACCTTATTGTCAGCCAGCCACCGCTTCTCAAAGTCCGATAACGACGACATGAGACCGCTGAAGCCTGGTTGGTATAGCCTTTCCAGACCGCGGTAGCGCCACATGCGAACCAGCATCACAAAGCATCGCTCCTCGTCGTAGTAGCATAGTAAGGTCGCTGCGAGCGAAGCCATTCCCTGCACGTATCCCGTGTTGGGGAAGTAGAGTGAAATGGCGTGTAGCACCCTGAATAGCAGGCGCTGTCCTCCACGATATCGTCTCCGAAACATGATGTGCTGGTTGATGGTTCTGGGCACATCCAGATCGATTTGCACGTCATCTGGTGATGACACATCCTGCAGCCTCCGGAACTCTGCCATGAGCTGCTCTTCCGTCTCCGTGCTCTTCCAGTTCTTCGCGCTGGTCGCGAGGAAGGAATTCCAGGCAGCCGCTCGCCAGCGGTCGGGGATGCCCTTCCACGTTCTCTCAATCAGCTTCGGGTTCTTGGTGTCGAACTCGAAATCCATGCCTTGGCCTTCGGCTCCTTTCTTGATAACCTTGGCCATCTTCCTCCACTTCTCAGACCGCTCCCATTCTTTTCGCTTCAGAGCTTCCGCAACCTTAGTGGACCGCTCATCTTCTGCGATGTCTGTCAAACCGGGCTGCATTGTAAGCATGTCACCGGCCTCGTCCATCCATCTCCGGTCTCTGTTATGCGGCAAGTGGTTCGTAGCTGACCGTATCGAAGACCGAGTCGACCTTCGCGATGTGGTCGAGAGTTCTGATGTGTATGTGTTCAAGGACCGCGTCGAGACCTTTCTACTCGGCGGACGCATTAGGCCGCCGAGCGGCGAATTCGAATATGCCGAATCAGGCCGCTTGGTCAAGAGGTTCCTCCTCCTAGGTGAGAACTGGGATGACTTCAGCTCGGCAGTGTCGTTTCTGGATTCCGGCCTCCTCTGACTTATGAAGCCGTACCGATCGACATCACCCCCCTCGACATCCTCCCAGTCCTCCAGGCCGCCAGCTCGTTCATACTCTTTCCTGACCTGACTGTCTGGTCGCAGGGATATGGAACTGACCGACCGTGGCGTACCGACATGTGGCGTACGGGTGGGGTTGAGCCGGTCGCCTGACGGAGGTTGTTGTGACTGAGGGGAAGAGCTAAAGACACGACAAGTAGAGGTTAGTTACTGAGCTAAGCAAGCTAACCGCCACACGGAGAGTTCAAGGAAGGGCCATACACGACGTTCTCTTCCTCATCTGATGGGACCTCCTCTGTGGGCTCAAGGCGCTCACAGAACGAGACGCGCCCCCCATCCTGCCAGTTCAGGCTTTCGCCGGACTCATAGAGCGATCTCACCTTTTGTGATTCCCTCTCTATATCTACCGACACGACTCGTATGCTGGGCAGCGACGGTGAACCCTCGTGGGCGGTGGAGGCGCGCGGCTGCTCGTTCGCATCGCCGTCGGCGATCGATGACTCTGACGCGGTCGCAAGCTGTGGCTTCTCCTGGATAGGTGCGAAACTCTCGTCTGTCCTAGCCATCAGCGATGGACCCAACGGGGCTTTCCCGCCGAGTGCGCGTTTCCCCAATAGCATGACGCTTCCTCGCTTCGAGAATTCCAAGCTGTTGAGGTCATCCCAACTAACTTCGGGGATGCTGGTGGTTATGGGAGCGAAGTTTGATTCCGCAGGCAGGGATGCTGGAGTATCGCGATCCTTGTCGGTGGAGGGCCGGATTGTTGGCGACCGTGGGGGCGTCTTGGGCGACATGCGCGGCGACTTCAGTGAGCCCCGCTCTGATGCTGGCGCCGCTGCGGACAGCGCGTCTGGGGTCGTCGTAGCCATATCTTCACTCAGAGTCTTGTTCCGCTGCCGTCTGGAGCTTCCAGATCGGAGGCTGAAAGCCTTGCTAAGTTTCTCGGTGAGGGAAGTCCTGCGCTTAGTGGCAGTAGTAGCAGCAGTAGTAGTAGTAGTCGCCGTTGACTGGGTCTGCGTCGACTCGGTCGGGGATGGTTCGGTTGGGGACTCTAGGCTGGGAGCGCGAGGCGACGGGATGGTGAAGAGCGTCAGAGGTGCGGGACGCGTCGGTGAAGACAGCGCTCTCGGTCGCAGCTTGTCATCGCAGTCCGAGTGAAACACAGAGGCTGCCTCCCAGATCTCGTCTATGATCTTCTCATATAGGAACTCCCCGTCGCACTCTTCTCTCAGCGTGACAGACGACGCGGTTGTTGGTGCAAGGCCTGAATCTCTCTTGCGTTCGTAGCTGGCACGCGACGACCACGGTTGTTGCTGCGGCGATGCACGGAAGGCGGGATGCTCTTCGCGCGGAGGAGGAACGGCCGGCGGGACAATGACGATGGGGCCGCGGAAGTTGGACGAGGTGATGGTGGACGGCGGGCGAATGATGCGGAGAGGATTTCGCGGAGGAATGGGAATAGGAGGCTCGGCCTGCTTGGTCTGTTCGTAACGAAGAGCAACGAGGCCCGTGTCGTCGCGAAAGGGAGCCAGGCGCGCGGCAGGGTGCGACTTGTAGCGGGCGCTGGCGAAGCGTTGGGGCGCCATAGCGTTGAAATTGCAGGCGGTTTCAGTGCCTTAGCGCTGATTTTGGTGGTACAACGCCCTGAGGGGAAATTGGCCTGCCCTTGGGATCAGCGGCGCGGCGCCGCACGGGCAACGCTGCCACAGCAGGTCGGCACGACGCCGTGCTCCGTCCACACTGACACCGCTCTCCGATATGCTGGCCGTGCTATCTTTATGTTGATTGGGTTAGGTTGGAAGGTGTTTGAGGTTGGGTGAGGGAAACAACGGCCTCCTACTCTTGCAAGATGTGTATACTTATGCAGTAGTATGTAGACGTCTGTCGTTCAGGTTGGGAAGGGCTTGGGAAGGCGGGCTTGGAAGCTCTTGTCACTTAGATAAGAACCAGGTAGAGTGAGTGGGTAATATGTGAGAGTGGGATGCCGGTTGGTCAGTGTGTTGGAAGGCACAACTCAATATCAGCGAACATTATCCAAGAAAAGAAAGACAAGAGGGAAGCAGGGGAAGGTAGGGCAAAAGGGCGGAGAGCTTAATTATCCCTCAAGTTTACCAGGAATTAGGATACAGGTGTTGGGCTCCTCTTCCCATTCCCAAGGCGGTGGCAATTGTGTGGCCTGCTTTTTGTCCCGATCTGGCAAGAACGACCAAGGCTTCTTGCCTTGCTGGCCCAGTAGCCCGACCTAGTGTGATCCGCGTCACAGTTCGGCCCCGGTTTCCCTGTTCACGTTGACCAGTCCCGCCCATCATCGAACTACACGCGATGCGGTGGAAGCGGATGCCACTTTCGGTTACCCACCATCCAGAGGCTGCCACCTCCCGTCGGGCGTTGTTGGAGAGGGCATGTGGGAAGACGGACCGGGGGGTTCACGGAGACTCGCCCGCCACGTTCACACAACTTTTTTTTTCTCATAGACGTGACTGACGGCATCAGCATGGATGATGTTATCTTGGTTGCCTCCTTGGTAGTTGACATTGGGCATGAACCTAGAGATGGGGGTTTGATGATATTGATTTTTGCCGGACGCCGTGCACATGCATCTTTGCCTCTCGATATATCACCCGGTAAGATTTGGTTCACATACCTCATTTTGTTGGTTCTCGTTGCTCGATTTTGATACCTCTTATTGTCCTTTTCGGTCTCTTCACTCATTCAGCCATTCTTTCAATCATCTCTCTATAAAGAGGAGAATGCCTTTCCACTCTTGACGCGGAGTCCACTGTTCTGACTCCTCCGTCTCGTGCCGGACCGTAGGCCGACGATTTTGCAGCGGGGTTCCAAAAGTCGGTGGGCAGGCAAACGGTGGATGCTGTGATGCGTACATGATCACGCGCAAAATCCAACTTTTTTTGCTTCAATCAGAGTTTCTCGTCTTGTTCGTTTCGCGGGGTTTGAATACACCGCCAATGGTTCCGTTCAAAACGAGTGGTTTCTGACATGAGAACGCGGAATGTTAGTGTCCGGGCAACGGCGTCCGTTGAGTCGTTTGTCCCCCCACCATCAGAGACCCTGCCCTACCTTACCCATTGGATTGGATTGAACTTGAAGAAAGCTCTGAAAAGCTGTGTGACGCATTGAGAAACTGATTGGATCCAATTCTGACGTGGCATTTTAGCCAGCTCATCCGGCAATCCCCCGGCTCCGTGCCGTAAATGGTCAAAGCTCCATGACACTTCACAACGGGCATTGGTAGAGACCGCCTCTTTCTTTCTCGACATGCTTTGGTGATACTCAAATCTCATGTTATCCACTGTGTTGTTTTGCTTCTGAAGTGAATCAGTGATTGCCCGTTTGGTGTTTGTTTTACTGCTGTCCCGTGCTCACGATGTCTCCAATGTCTCTCCATTCCAAGGTTTCAACGATCGATTGGTCCAGATCCAGCCCCACTTCCACCCTCCCCCGTCGTTTGGTGCCCGGTTGACTGTCAGTGGGTTTGAGTGGCTGATAGGGCTGGCCTAAAGTTGGGCTTCAGTCCAGGGTTTTCCCAATGCCGGCTGCCCTGTCCCGGACGCCCTTCCCGTCCGCTTATCACAGTCACTTCCCTGTCCAGTCTGTGGTCTGTGGCTTTTGGGTCTGCCACGACATCAACGCGACGTATCCAATCGCAAGAAGGCTGCAACGCCAAACGGTTCCTTTCTTAACGGTCAGATTTCCCCAGTCTCTTGACATTCTTTTCTTTTTCCGCGCCCCTTGCCATTGCGTCTTCCCGTCTGCCTGTTCCTCCCTTCTTAGTCATCATCACGTTCGCGTGTTCAAACGTCTTTGGTGTGCCGTCGTTCATGTGAATATGTGAATCATTCCTTTCACTGCCCAACATCGACAGCGCCACAATCTTTAACGGTAAACGGTTTCCCCAGCTCAGCTCCGAGTCGTATCACAGTGGTTTGATGGACATGCCGAGGGGATGCTGGGCAGGGCAGAGGAATTCAATCACCGACTTTTGGTCAATGTCCGTTCGTCCATTGAGCATCTCACACCGCTAGAACATTGTTGGGTGGCATAGATGCCCTGCTATCATTTTTTTACAGAGACACAATCTATGTCGAGGTTTAATGGTCCCATCAACACATCAATGTTGACAATCGTCTAAATGCACATAACCCATCGAAGTGAGTACCGCTGCAGAACAGCGGAAAACAGACAGGAGAGACGCAAAGGGTGCGGGACTGTCAATAGTCATCTCGTGCATCTACTGTATAGCCAGCCTATCAGACCTCAGTTGCGTCTATCCCGCGACTGTGGTTTATCTACGCCAATGGCCCATCACGCTCTTCCCCCCCCCTTCACCTATCGGCCTCCACACACACACACATATTTTAGGCTTCGCCCGGTATTGGACCAGATGTCCGTACCTTGCAGCTTGCATTACTGTTCCCTGTAATCTGTAGCTTGCCATGACCTACCTTGCTGTGTATGTTAAGTTCTCAGCAGACGATGAGACAGCCTGCGTGTTCATCAGGACCCTGAATTACTGGGACGAGATCGCAGTTTCTCAGCTCCACAGATGCACAGTCTAATGGCCCGAGTCAGATCTGTACAGCGACCTGTGAAGGATTGATCAGCAAGAGGACCCTGAATATCCCAATGGAGAGGGAGGTAGAAGACATATACTGTGGTAGTCCTTGATTCACGCGTCGGCAGTGCAGGCTGTCCGTGGTTACCTGATAGAAATCCCACCAAAGACGTATGTATGTATGTACTGTATTCTCTGCAACATAACCTAAGGTAAGGTAGTTCATAGAGAGGGGTAACGTTAGCATTTCGGGACCGAACACATTCCCTACCAAGATTTTTTTTTTTTTTTTTTTTTTTCCCCGCGGAACTACCATGATATTAAGAAGCGATGAATTCTCTCCCGCGCACTGCACAATCCATGGATGCACCTGCAATCAATCCCACGCCCCACGGTTTTGTCTGACTTGACATCTCAGCCTACCACACTCTAATTTTTTTGTGGTTTGGTATTGGCGCCAGTTGTCCGTACCTTGCAGCTTGCATACTATACTTCCCTGCACATAACCCGCCATGCCTGCTCTCTACTGTATAAAACCCAATATCAGGAGGGCCCTGCCATCTAGTGTGATATCAACTGTGATTATGTAGCTCTCGGCCCAACCCAAACTTTTAAAAGGTGGTGGTTTGAATTTTGAACACTCCTGCATATTGCATTTGCCCACCAACCCACCCACCCACCCACACAGCCCAATAAATATAGATAGATGATAACCAGATGTCTACTAATTATTTGTATCGTGCCATGTATTTTTTGATATGCTGATCATCCCCAATATGGAAAGCAGGCAAATACATCAGCCAACCCCATTTTCGTCCATTTGACTGACCATTTATGCTAGTGAACCACACCTCTACGGCCCGACATTGTGTGTGTGTATGTGTGTGGGAGAGAAACCAATCGTATCTTCCCGCCCGCAACCCCATGTATGCAGGTACAGGTGTCAGATCAGACCTCCTCATCCTCCCAATCCTTCTCGCCAAATATGAAGGACTTTTTACCTCCCCCACCACCCGTGTTCGCCTCCAGCTTGTCCAGGAATTCCGGAGGGATGGTGGGGATGTACTTGCGCTCCCGCTCCCGGTTCACACCGCCGAATCCAGCACCATAGCTGACCAGCATATCGGTCATGCTCGGCAGGGTGAAGGGCAGCATCAGTGCCGGATCGAGGAGGAGGTTTGCTGGCGCCTCATCCTCATCCTCATCTTCGTCATCCCTATTCGGTGTTACTGGTGTCGCACTCCCATTGTTTCCGTTTCCAAACGACGCCTTGGTCGGTGTTACCGGCAATAGTCCGCCGTCTCCCTTCCCTGCTTTTGGTGAGGCTCCCGCGTTGCCGCTGCGATGTCTCTCTCGTCGCAGGGCAGCCTCCTTCTGGATGGCCACCAGGTACTTCATGGCGCTCTTGGGTAGCCCCTTCTCCCCTACTTCCGGGCGGTAGTGCGTCGCGGCGTGTATCAGCTGCTGTGGGCTCAGCGCCCTGAGCTGCTGTAAAGTGCCAACCAGCGCTTCGAGGTCATCAGCCCCCAAAGAAGAAAAACATTGCAGCCACTGCAAGAGCTGGATGATCGGGGCGAGGTGCCGCCGTGTTGCGTCGACGGTGTTTTCGCCGCTAGACTTCATCTCACCCCCCTCGTAGTGTTCGGGCTGGCGATTGTTCTGCCGAGCCCAGTCTTCGAGCGTCGATATGTTCATGCGGATCTGCATCGCCTTCGTCCGAGCCAGGTATTTCCGACTCGACATGATGCGGTTAAAGAGCTCCGCACCTAGCCAGTATATTAATTGTGAGATGATCTGTGCTGTGATGACCGAGTGGATGTCGTAAAGATCCAGCACAAAGAGCGTAGACGAGAGCAGCGACGTCACGTTGCGAGGAGATGGCTTCGCTCTCTGTTTGGGTGATGGCGGCCGATACCGCTTCTCCAAGGGCTCTTCCTTGACGCCTTTTTTCCGCTTGAAGATCTTCCACTCGTTCTGGAATGTGATGTCCTCAAACCCAGGTATCGTTTCGTGGTCCAACATGGCGGCATCAAGCACCTTGTCGAGCCGCCTCTCGGCATCTCGGACGATGAGGATGAAGATCTCGTTGATCAGCTCTGCCAGCTGCGCCTGGAACTCGGTCGTGGCTTCGACCAACCCAGCGTCCTTTTTCAGGTAGTGCAGGAGGAGTGTCGCGTTGGATATCCAGAAGGCCAGAATAGTCATATCCCACTGATACTTCTCGACCACGTCATTGATCTTGTCCATCGCTGTAATAAGCAGCTTGGCTAGCAGTTCGGGACTGGAATGGTAGTGGGCATATCTCGCACTCAAGAATATCATGTTCGCCGGAACGGGCTTTTGGGATGGTGACCGTTGCGGAGTCATGTTGGTAATAACGATATCTAAAATGCGGTTTAGCTCGTTCTCCTGAAAGACGAACATTTGATCGTGCAGACACCTCGACCAGTCGAATTCTTGCTGATCTTCTTCGAAATCGTCAACGGTCTAGAAACGGTTGTTAGCATGGCACAACAACAGGATCAAACCAGAATGTAGTGATGCATGAAAACGAACCTCGGGTTGGTCATCGATCCCCACGTTCCCTAGATCCACCTCCAAGTCGCGAGCGCTCTCCATCATCATGCGCCTCCGCATCTCGTTCTCGGCCAACTCTTCCTCGAACCTGTCCTGCGAGAGACCCGGATTGTAGAAGTCGTCGGTAGCCCCCGCCGACCCAATGCCATAACCACTGTCGTTTAGATAGTACGACATATCGCTGTCGGGGGCAACAAAGTCGAAAGCGGTCCGTCCTGAACTGGTCTTCTTGTCTGCAGAAGCGCCATTATCCAGCAACAGTTTGGCGATCCCCTTGTGTCGGTTCGTCATGGCCCACATGAGTGCGCTCCACTGGTTGCGATCCTGCTTATCGACGTCCACTCCAGCATCAATGAGCGCCTGCACAACGTTCTCGTGTCCCTAGCATGACAGCCACGTCAGCAACAATGTCCTGTCTCACAACAACGCATTCCTGTGTGTACCCACAAAGCAGCTCGCGTATATCAAGGCAGGCGTGCCTTCGTCATCCGGCGCATTGACATCGACGTATTGCTTCGCCGGGCCGTTTAATATCTTCTTTACTGAGTCGACGTTGCCGTTGCTCGCGGCCATGATGAGTGCCCTTTGCAGCACGTCCCTCTTTTCTGTGTCTGAGAGCTTCTCGTCCGCCGCTATCGTGTCTTCGTTGTCAAAGATGGCGCCGGCCGTATTGTGGGCGGCCTGGGCAGCAAGCATCTCCATCAACCTTGTTTCGCTGTCTGGTCCTCCCTTGGTCAGGTTGTCGTTGTTATAGTTCGGGTCGTTCAGAGTGAGGTCGCCAAATGATAACGGCTTAGCCACTATCGGCGAGGTCAAGAACTGCGATTGTCCTATGGCAGGAAAAGCCGAGCTTAGCAGAGTTGTTCAGACGTGTATAAAGCGGGGTGAGAGGCGAGGTGATGTTTGGGCACGGGATGAGGGAGAAGGGACCAACCTTGCCATCCGTCGTACATCTCTGTCTCGGGCACGAGCATTGTCGGTACAAGTTTTCTATCGTCTAGGGATTTCGGGAGATCATCTGGCAAGACGCGCTTCTTCTGCTGCGGTTGCGGGAAGTCTCCGCCGACGCCGCCGGCGTCGTCAAAGCCGCCGCCATCACCGATATCCATGGCCGAGTAGCGTCGTGCGTGGCATGCGGCCGTGTCTCATGAGCCCGTGACCTGCTCGCGGCGCATTCGGTCGTCGTGCGGTCTCACAGCTTCGAAAACGTCCGTAAAAGAAACTCTAAGCCTGAAACAACCGCGGAGCAATGCTGCGGGATAAGGCCTGGCCTTTATGCCTCGTCTTTAAAGACAGCGTTGGGGTATGGCCAGTGGGGCATTGAATGTATGATTCGACATCGCTACCTTACCTTATGAGGAGTGCCGCAGTACCAAAGCCTCCCGCCCACAAAGACTGGTCCGTGCGCGTAAGGACCCCTTAAGTCCACCAAAAACGACGTTGATGAGGGGCACGACAAGTTGCCTTCCAAAAGTAGGTTTGACAGTTTGTTTTATTGGATCAAGCTCTCTGAGGGACGCTGGCCCACAAGTAAACAGCGAAGTTGTATCGTCAAACAATGGCCAAACCTTTCGAACTCACCGTTACTAGACCCTCACTTCTTTAGCTCCATAATCGGATGCTGAACAGAATCCGCATTTACATCTCTGCTCTGTTGTTCTATCTGTCCGCTGCTACTTTCAAACTGCTCTCTTGGAGAACACCCGAAGTCTCTTTACCCCTCCATCGGGCACAATGATTAGCTTGACATGGGTAAACGGCTTGTCTTTGACAAGACAGTCGGCCGCGTGTTCTTGATCGGGCCCACATTTGATGGTTTCCACCACCTGTATCCACCCCTCAGCATCTGGCCCTGGCTCCGAATGAGCGTCGTTCCACTCAATGGCTTCAATCTTCGCCTGTTGAGGGTAGTTGCCTCGGAAATGCGCCGTGTCAACAATCAAGTATTGGATATAACCCGGCGCTCCAAGTCGAATGATAGCCCAGTCTACGTGCCCCTTGCTTCGGGACCGAGCGGTTTCCCATCCGTCTCCCATATCTTTACCTCGTCCGGGCAGGATTAGGTTGTCCTTGGTACCAAAGTGCTGATCGCTACCAGACACGGCAACTCCGCCGTTCTGGGCAGCGGCTAGATCGAATATGGCGTCCTTGTCGGCGGGGAAGACGGGAACCGCATGACCAAATAGTCGGAATCTGGCGATACCACCGTCAGGGTACATGTTCAGTCGGACATGTGTGTATTGCTCCGCCCGCTTCGGCTCGTCCAGTTTCCATGCGAATCGTTGGGAGGGGCCGCATTCTTGCAGGCTTAGGATGGGCTTCCAGCCGCCGCGCTCTCCCTTCCACGAAAGGACTTCCTCGTCGTCTGAGCCAAAGCAGCCCTCAACCGTGATGGCAGGGGCGTGGTTTCCGTTAAAGAATGCGGTATCAACCTCGACTCCCTCGACCGTACCCGATGCGACTCCAAGACGAATCACCACCCAATCGAACGGCGCTGGATTGTGTCTTCTTGTCTCCCAGCCGTCGTACCACGCCCCGGAGTAGACCATCTTTCCGGGTTGCCTGATAGGGGCAGCAGGGTTTAAGAGGTTAGAAGCTTCGGCGAACCATTCGTCCGAGAAACCCAGTACCTTCCCGCCCAGAGCTGCTGATACCAGGTCTGCCATGAGGGTGATGCGTTAGTGAGAGTCATTTTGTAAGGCTTGCTCCTCGGGGAGTTGCACTCGGGGAGGTGGTGCCAAAGGCAAAAACAGAAAGGAGTACGGACCAATGCAGCTTGAGCGGAAAGTCCTGTCGATGTCTGCGGCAGCAACTGCCGTCGCTTTGACAGTTGGTAGCTTGTACTCGATATCATCCATGTCTGATGGCAAGAAGAATTCGCCCATTTTGGAGGGAAGAAGCCAAGTGAGCTGAGGCCGTTACTGAAAGTGTGGAGAAAATAGACGAAAGAGTGACGAAATATCAAGAGAAAGTGGCAGCAGCAAAACGCAGGGGGAAGAAATAGGCAGGAGTACGAAGGGAAAGAAGTGAAGGGACAAGGAGAAAGTCGGAAGGTGCAGACAGCAAAGATAACGCATGTAAGAGAAACGATGCCATTGGTCCGGGGGACAGTGTTTGCTGGCTGGCCAAACTAGTGACACAGGAAAACAGCAAGTCTTCTGCACCCCGGGCCTGCCAACGAAACATTCCGTGACGGTCTGCGGTGGAGGGCGGCCGCATCCGAAATCGCTAGCTGGTAGTGCCGTTTCTGGACCATTCGGCCAATGACAGCCGGGAATTGGGGCCGTCGAGATATAATCGAGTAATGCTCACGCGATCGCAACTACCCCTTGCCGCTCAGAATCGGATAAGGCCTTTTCCATGAGATCCTCTCCTAAACTCTCACGCTCGCCAGTTGCTCGCTCATGGGGCTTGGGAGGAGTCATCTTGGTAAGTGCCGAATGAGGTCTTGATATGTTGACAAGTTTCTACACCTGATGAAAAGGACTGCGAGGCTCGGCTGTACGTATCACCATCATGCACGCCCGAGATGACCCGCAGATAAGGTGAATGGCTACCCGGCCATCTGCACCTGCCGTTCTTGCAGGCTTGCGGTACGGGGCCTTACCGTATGTACGAAGTACAACCCCGCAATCTCCCGCAATTGGTGGTGGATCAGAGAATGGAAATTGAAGGGCGCTGATTCGCTGGCGGGCGCTGATTCGCTGGCGGCCGCTGCGGCTTGGCACCTTCGGAGTGCCGTCATCGTCGGTCGCGCCCACGCAATCCCTCAGCTGATTGATCCAATCGAGCTCTACTTCGTCACCTCAGCTGTCTACCTGCCTCAGCCTGAAACAGCCACACCGCAGGAAAGCTAGACTTGACGCTCGCAGCATCGTTCAAAAACCGTCATCATCTTTCGTATACACTACATCCATTCTAAAGGTGTTTGCTTACTTGCTATTTACTCGCTTATAAGCCAGGAACCCCGCGGTCGCCATAGTGCTAGTGCCGGACTTCAGTCGCCGCATCCGCCGAAGCCGCCGAGTGAACCTGAAGTCTTCTGAACACTATCAAGGAAACCGTGAACTTAGCCAAACGTATCAGGACTTGTAGCTGCAAGATGTCTTCCCCAACTGCGTCTGAGCATGAGAATCATGCCCCCACCGAAACCGAGCCCCTCCTCGGACGCCCCGGCGATGCTCTTCAGAAGCCCGACGCGCCTCTGATCCACAACCTCTGGCTCGGTTAGTTTACCTTCCACCCTCAATCTTTATCACCCAGTTCCCTCATTCACGCTTGAATCCAAGCATCTTCGGATTACTAACCGCCTTCTGTTCGCACAGGAACCGGGTGGATAGCCCAGGTCGGCGGCCTTCTCCTCCTCGGGGTAGTCTGGGCAGCCGTTTTTACGCATCCGCTGCTCCCGCTCGTCTCGCCTCACCCGCTCCTTCAGTCTTTCGGCATCTTTATGCTCCTCCAAGCAATTCTGGTCCTCCAGCCTACCTACACTCCCGAAACCAAGCTGCATGGCCAGCGCGCACATGCCTCGTTCCATCTGTTTTCGTTCCTGCTCTTCGCTGCCGGAATCACCATTATCGAGGTCAATAAGGGAACAAACAGTATGGCACACTTCCACAGCGTCCACGCATACCTCGGCGTCATCACCGGTGCTGTTCTGCTTGTGCAATACATCTTCGGGTTTCTGATGTGGGGAGTTCCGGGCGTCTTTGGCGGGGTGGAGAAGGCCAAGGCCCTGTGGAAATACCACCGCTACAGCGGTTACCTCTTGCTGGTGCTCGTCCTGGCGACCGTCACGAGCGCGACAAAGACGGATTACAGCAAGGGAGTCCTCGACATCAAAACCTGGAGCGTGCTCATTGCCGACGCATTAATCCTCATTGGAGTCTTGCCGAGGATTCAACTGGCCAAGCTCGGCATCCAGCGTCCGGCAGCTACAGCAACAACCGCACTTCAAGGGTAGTTCTCGAGACTTGCGGGCAGCGCTGACTTTTGGATCGATTGCGCTTTATGTTGCGTTTTATGTTTGATTCTCGCTTAGGTTGTGGTGGAGTTATGCTCGCTTCTCGCTTAGGTTGTGGTGGTAGGCTACCGGGAGGGAGTATTGACGGTAGAGAATTGGGCCGTGGTAAAGAATTGGTGTTCCGGATTAATCAAATGGTTGGAAGAACATGGTCTAGGGTTCTGGTTCGAATATAATGGATATGGGCATCTTCGGTTTAATGAGAGAATGTTATAAGCGACACTATAATTCATTGTATGGGAGTTCACGGGTTGGAAAGCGGAGTTTATATTTGGCAGTCTTGTCTTTCATCACCAGCGGAACTCAACGTAGGTAGTCCCAGGTAAATAGTCTAGGGTAAATATAAATATCAGTAGGTTGTTTCAACCACACCCAAGGAATAATCGGGCTTTTGTTTCCTCAAAGCGAAGTGATTGCTAGCTAGGAAGATAGCATCTCGCTCCGTAGGAACTAGGGGCTTTTTGAGTCCCTGGGACGAAATAAGGGGATCAGAGAACAATAAACCCAATAGCGATATACAGTATACATATTCTTGAATGCACTACAAACCTCAGGAGCGTCTCGTTTACTCTTAAAAAAGGGGATTGTCGTGAGCATGCTGGGGTGTTACCGTACCCATTACCGTAGTACGTAGCCTGTGAATTTAGGTACTCCCTTGTCATAGCTACCCCACATTAGCCTCGCGATGTATGCCTGGGTTCGATACTCAATTTTTAGCCCCGCCAAAACTTATTTTCCCCGACAGGCTACCTACCTACAGAGCGAGCGGTATCCCAACCTTTCCGTAGTACCAAGGTAGCGATCTACCCTACCTACCTACCTACGTTAAGCTACCTGTCCAATTTCATTCTCACCCCAATTTGGATTAAGGTGGTGAAGATGTCTTCACAACACGTCCTCCTCTCCCCGGCGGAGCTATCCTACCTACACGCGTCTCTCTCCCTCCAACCTCTCCCCCTGCGACCCGACGGTCGCAGTCCTACACAGTTCCGCCCCTTGGTCGCAGAGACGGGCATCTTGCCCGGGACGAACGGCAGCGCGAGGATCTGCTTCGCGGACGGGACGGAGGCGATCGTCGGTGTCAAAGCTGAGGTTGAGCGCACGGTACAACCGTTCACACAAGACACGCAGACGACGCAGGATGAAGGTGAAACACCAGCAGAAGATGAGAGGAGGAAAGAAGAGGTAGGGGGAAGTGACTGGGTAGAAATGACGGTCGAGATCCCGGGGTACAGAGATGACGATCCCACGACTGTCTTTCTCGGGCAGATGTTGCAGGAGGCGTTACTGGCAGACGGGGAATTCACGAAAAGGTTGAGGATTAATGGCAGGTTTCACTGGAAGATTTATCTCGACGTACGACCCCCTAACACCAACTGCAGAATATGGGAAGTGTGTGTTGCTAACCAGTGCGTAACAGATTTTGTTGATTTCACCGCCGCTATCCTACCCTCTCCCCCTGCTGTCCCTAACCACCCATCTGGCGCTGCTATCTGCCCGGCTACCGAGACTCAAAAGTGAGGGGGATGAGGACCCCCTGTTTGACGACGACTGGGCGGCGTCTACCTACGTCTACCCCCGGGATAATAACAAGAAGGATGGGAAGGATGGGAATAATAAGGTTGTTGCGCGGCCACCAGTCACGCTATTGGTGATGGCGGTGGGAAACAACATCATCTTTGACCCCGCGAGGGAGGAACTGGCGGTGGCGGATGTCGCGCTTGCTGTTTCTGTTGGCGAGGAAACTACCACAACCACTACCCAAACAGGAGGGGATGATGATGTGGATATGGAGGAGGGTAGTACTCCTGGAAAGAGGAGGTTACGGCTACTATCTGTTCGCACGATCGACCCGCCGAGCAGGTTGACGCCGCCGGGAGTACCCAACGCTACCAACACTGCGTATACTGCACCGACAGGAACGGCGGAAGCGAAGACGCAGGATGGGGCTAGGACACTGGAGACAGAAAGAGTGGAAGGGGTTTGGAAAGCACCGAGAGGAGGAGCCAAGGTCATGGTTATGGCTGCCCTAGTGGCAAAGGTACTTGAAAAGGGAGGCGTTGCGGATGAGGTGCTTGATGGGTTAGAGGCTGTTGACTTGGGATAAGCCCCTTATAGGTGGTCAAATTAAGGGGTAATATGGTCAAGTGATATTGTACATTGGCACTAAAAGGGTATGGTGGGGATATAGAGGATGGTATATGGTAATGTACACCTAAAAGATACCCAACCACTTCTTCCTCGGCCCCTCGGCTGCTCCGACAGCTGTTACTGCCGTATTGTTGCTGTCTCCTTCACTACCACCATCCGCCGTAGGCACGGGAGTAGTTGTGGGGAGTGCTGGTCCCAAAGACTCAGCATCGGTCTTGGCCCTCCAAGCCATGAACCCCTGCTCCTGGTCTAGACCGTGAGCCTTACGATACTCGTTACGCTTAGCCACGTCGTCTACCCTCCGCCGCCGCTTCTCCTCGACGATAGCGGCGTTGTGCGCCGAATCAAGGCGGATCACGTCGGCCAGCGCCCGTGTTGAATTGATGGGATGATACATGAAATCAGATAGGGAGGGGACCATGTCGGCGAAGGGCGAGTTGCGCTGGAAGTTTACTGAAAAGGTCCACGCTGCTAGACCACCCAACGTCCCCTTCACACTGTGTTAGCATTTTCGTACAGTAAAGAAAAGGGGGAGACGGTAGGGGCTCACGAGAGTGATGAAGAGGTGGATTCCGCGACTGTTCCAGATCCAGTGTCCCCATGTCCCCTCGGGCGCCATCATCCCCGGATAGTCGCGCTGTTTTTGGGCTTGCACCTCGCTCGCGCTCAGGTCACCGCCATACGTCCGTCCCAACGTTGATCCCTTGCTGGGTAACTTGGAGCCGTGAGATGGCGGATTGAAGCGTTCTGGCTTTTCGAGGACGGGTGTCTTGAACCTAGTGGTCTTCGGGGGAGGGGGCGTTGTGGTCGATGCGAATCGCAGTTCTACCCTCCTCCTACTCCCTGCCCTTGAGGCATCGCCCACGCCCCTAAGAAGCTGCCTCTGCCACATTGGTCCGTTCTGCGGGAGTAGAAACCGAGGTATCACAGCGCTCGTGCTCGCCATCTTTGCCGGTTTGTATCCTCCTCGCCGCAAATCGAAATTTATCAATGACAACAAGTCCTAAGAATCGGGGATGGGCGAGGGTCAGAAAGGCCGTTGCCCTTGGCTTAATGGAATTCCGTATTCGAGAGTCTTCCGTCGGTAGTCACGAGTCAGAACATTTGGAAGCACGTCCGACCGACGCTATGGACGCGCAGCAATCTGAAATCGCGGTCGTTCGGCAGCGTGTGTGTGTCTCGTTGCGGCTCAATCGGCTTTTGCTTTTGCTGATCCGATGCAAGGTCTTAGGAGCAAAGGACCGTTCCCAAATTTGTTAGTGCGAGACGACCCGCCCAGCTTCCTTGCAGGCCGGAGCGGGACTAACATCCCGAGAATGAGCCGGCCCCCCATGGAAGGCAAGGCTGCTTTTTTTCCTAACCAAGCCGGCCATTTCCGATTGTCCCCGACATCTCTTACGAACAGATCTCTTTCAATTGGCGAATGGCCACCGTTTCTAGCCGCATTGTGGCTAGGCCGCCCCATAATAATGCAGGCTTGGCGGAGGTCATCCGTTTTTTCGCTGCGACCGGTGCAGGTGGGTGAGCTCATTCATCATTGAACAGTGCCAAAAAAAATTCCGGTACGCCATCGCAGGGAAGGCTAGGGGAAGAGCTTGCGCCGCGCCTTGTTTTTTTTAAACAGTAACATTAAATCATCTTTCTTGCGACTCAAAAGATTTTCTCTTTCCTTTCTCTACCACACACTTCCAAACAACACTCCACGTACAATCAACCTCCATTCCTTCCTTCGGGATCTTTGTATAGCACCTTTTTGCATTTACAGCAAACTACTTTTTAATAACAGACAAAATGGGTTTCAAGGAAGGTACGTTACAACAAACAATTATCTCTCTTACACAGACAGCTGTCCCCATCGTCATAATCACATCCTCGGTTACACGCCCACGATCCATTGTGCCTCTCACGAAGCCATTGGTTCCTAAACACGCTTCCGTACGATGCAGCAGAAGGTCAAACAAAGCCTGAGAGGTCGTATCTGGTGTTCTCAATGCCACGATTCACACTGGTCATATGTCATGCTGGCTAGGCGCATGCGGCATTTTCATATCCTCCATAGCAAAGCTCCTTTTGTGCATGGCTATGACCTGATACGAAAGCTTGCTCGGAAGCGTGTTTCCCTCTTCGACAATGACCTTCCTTACCCTCCTCATTCCACCACCGTCACCGTCACTTCCCACTCAATGCAGTAGTAGTACCTCGGATCGCCAGGATAGTAAGCTGACATGATCATAATAAAAACAGGTGACGCCAAGAAGGGTGCCAACCTCTTCAAGACGCGCTGCGCGCAGTGCCACACCCTCGAGGAGGGCGGAGGCAACAAGATCGGCCCTGCGCTCCACGGCCTCTTCGGTCGCAAGACCGGCTCCGTCGAGGGCTACGCCTACACCGACGCCAACAAGCAGAAGGGCATCGTCTGGGACGAGAACACTCTTGTACGTTTTCCCTCTTTCCCCTTTGTTTCCCCTTCCCCTCGTTCCATCACTGACAATGGTAACAGTTCGACTACCTCGAGAACCCCAAGAAGTTCATCCCCGGAACCAAGATGGCTTTCGGTGGTCTCAAGAAGGACAAGGACAGGAACGACCTCATCACCTTCCTCAAGGAGGCCACCAAATAGATGCGATGATAATAAATAATGGCATGAGGGAGAAGGATGTAAAAGGATGTACTAGTACCCAACTAAAGCGGGAGGAAGGATAGGGGTTTGGCCGGTTTTGCATTGCATAGACGGCTTCTTTTGAGTTTTGCACACTACAAGAGCAAAGCACAAACACACAGACACACAATATGTTGTACCAATAGAAATAGACTCACGAAACGAAACGAAAGAAACAACCTACGGGGGCGTTGTTGGCGTGGAGCGAACGACGACCCGACCGTCGGTGGCTTTCAAGCATTTCGGATTCATGATTGATATATTACTCTCCCCTTTTTATGATCTCTACTCCTGTCCCCAGTCAAGTGCCTCCTGTGTGTGAATAAAGTGAGATCATTGATATGTACGATGTCTTTAAGCACTTTTCCAACTAACCACCCTCTCTGATTGATTAGCTGTGAAGACGCGGAGACTCCGAGTGAATAGGCATTGTACCCAAAAATCTGTGAAGCTATCATGGACCATCAAAGGATAAAGTCGGTCCACGTCTATGTGTGTCTATATCTATGCCTATGGTCATGCCTCAGTCTACAAGATCATCAAACTTCTCAGCGTGTTTGACGCTAGGCTTGACCTCGGTGAGCGCCTTCTCCCAGTCCTGCATAGTAACCACCGGGTTAATCTCCAGTTTATCGCCCGTCACGCCACTCTCTCGTTGCTGATACAGGTTTACAGATGCTCGTTCCAGACAGGCCTGCGCAGCGGCCTGCATGAGGTTGCCCAGATCAGCACCCGAGAAGCCCTGGCATCGCGTATCCCTCGCCACCCTCTCCAGATCAACCTCACTTTCCATCCCTTGCTGCTGTTTCCCAATGGTATTTTTATACAACGTCTTGAGAATGTCGACACGATCATCAGCGCTCGGCAGGCCGACGTAGATGCTCGTGCCCAGACGACCAGGACGGCGGATGGCAGGGTCGATGATGTCCGGGCGGTTAGTAGCACCAATGACGTAAATTCCAGACCGGTCCCCGACACCGTCGAGCTCGGTCAGTAAGGTATTGACGACGCGGGCGCTGGCGTCCGAGAGAGAATCGTCACGGCGAGGTACCAGGGCGTCCATCTCGTCAAAGAACAAGATGCAGGGAGCAGAGGACTTGGCGCGGGTGAAGAGCTGGCGAACGGCCCGTTCGGACTCGCCAACGTACTTGTTGAGCAGTTCGGGGCCCTTGATACTGATAAAGTTTGCCTTGGACTCGTTGGCCACGGCCTTGGCGACGAGCGTCTTGCCGCAACCAGGAGGACCCCAGAGTAGGATACCGGCCGCGGGCTTGATACCGACCCGGCGGAATAGCTCCGGCTCCTTGATGGGCCCGATGATGGACATTTCGAGCTTCTTGCGCACCTCGCCCAGCGCCCCGACGTCCGACCAGGTAGTGTCCGGGATCGTGCTGAAGCCCTCGCGACGGGAGGCGGGTTGTACGCGCGCCACGGCCGTCTTGAACTGGGCAAAGGTGATGCGGCTCTCGCCCCACGGCAAGCTCCACTGGTCTTCGAGTACCAGCCAGTCACGCTGATTTTGAGATAGATAATCGTCGCCTGCAGATATTGTTGTGCTGGGATGAGAGGAGCGAGCCTTGTCGAGCACTTGATCTAGAGTGCCCCGAAAACTTTCCGACACGGCAGCCTGGACGACATACTGCAAGTCGCTTCCCACATAACCCGGCGTCATGCGAGCGAGCTCCTTGAAGTCGACGTCGTCGGCCACGTTCAGGTCCCGGGACAGCGAGCGCAAGATGTGCTCGCGCGCGGCCTCACTCGGAATGCCCATGTCCACCTCGACGGTGAAGCGGCGGCGGATAGATGAGTCGAGCGACTCGGGCCGGTTCGTCGCCGCCAGCACGACCACGTTCTTGCCAAGCGGCGTGCTCTGCTTGATGCGGTCCATTCCGTTCATGATCTCGGAAACGATGCGGCCCTCCATGCCCTTGTTGGCATTCTCCCGCTTGCCGGCGATGGCGTCGATCTCGTCCAGGAAGACAAGACAGGGGGCGAGCCGGATAGCCTCGTCGAATATGTCCCGGATGTTCTTCTCGGATTCGCCCGACGTGCCCCCGACTATGGACGGTGCTGACACGGGAATGAAGGCGACGCCGACGCTACCCGCGACGGCGTGGGCCAGCGTCGTCTTGCCGCAGCCGGATGGGCCGTGCAGCAGCACGCCGTTGGTGTACCGGTAGCCCATCTTCTCGCAGGCCTCGCCGGCACGAAGAGGGAACCAGACTTCGTGGAGCAGGCGGTCAAGAGTGCCGTCGACGCCGGCAATGTCTCGAATCGAGAGACCGGTGGGCGGGCTCCTGTCAATCTCTTTGGGTGCCCGTTCACCTCCGCCACCGGCCTTTCGCTTCTTAGGCCTGGGCTCACCATTTAGTTGCCTACCTGCTTGCCTGTCTGCTGGCGGTGCAGGTGTTGGGGAAGTGTCAATAGCCATGTCGTCTAGTGAAACTGCTGTTGCTGCTGGATTTTGTGATGTTGATGTTGCTGTTGGTTCTTGTAATGTTGATGTCGTTGCAGGAGAGGAGTCGCTCTTTTTAAAGTTCCAGCCTTTAGCAATTTGCCGGTTGAGCAGCGAGAAGTCGCGATCCTGTGACTTGCTGCGTTTGGCTGCCTCCGCGGCTTCCGCTGCTTCTAGAGCGTCGTCCGAGTCCTCCTTCCCATCTGCCTTGATTTCTTCCTTCCGCAGCGCCAGAACGCGCTCAATCGAGTCCTCAAGTGGCCGCTTCTTCTGCCGTGCCAGGCTCGAATTGGACCGCTTGATACTCTCGTAAACAGAGGTCACCGTCAGACGAGCCAAATTAACATCCTGCTCGGCTTCGAGCTTGAGCACAATTTGGTAGATATCGCGGTCGATACCCCCTCGTAATTGTGGCCGCCGCGACATGTGAACTGAGTGTGTACCGTACTCCAGCTTACTGATACCAAGGTGTGAGTTTCCAATGTAACAAATATGGATGGGGCGACGGTAGTCACGTCAAGAACGAAATCGAATTTTGAAGTGCTTGAAAGGCAGCTGCAGCGATGTTGAACTTGGTAGGAAGGTGTGATCAAGAAATATTCTTGCTAAAGATTGGGAAGGAGCTGTGCGATTGACTAAAAAAGTTGAGACTCACAAGCTGAAGTGTCTAGTTCAACGCCTTGCGTCAATATTATACAGAAGACGTCAAAATATTCTTAACGGCTCCCGAAACCACTAGCCCCGTAATCTGGAGCACAGAACACCTTGACCCTCACGAACTGGGTATCTTGAAGGTATCATGACCTTTTTTTAGGCGTCTCACGGTACCTATTAGACCTAAATTAGTGGGCATTCAGATTTTGTGAGAATCGCCTTTTTAGTTCCTGCACCGTAGCGGGTAGACCCGACAGCCGGTGTCAGCTGTCGGAACGACAGTGCTCGCCCAGCAAATTAGTGTCCCCTTCGATATCAACTGGCTTCTGTCTACATGAAAAAGAGGGAGAAAGAACGCAACGAGGTGTGAGAGGAAGACACATTCGACAATGTCAGAAATCATTCACGCATACCGGCACCTCTTGCGGGCCGGACTGCGGGCCGTGCAGTTCTCAATGCCTGCACGATTTGTAGTCCGAGACCAGCTGCGAGAGGGTTTTCGCGAACGCGGCGCTACTTTCAACCGTGAGAGAATCCGGAGGACGATATGGTTTCTGAAGGCAGCAGCTCAGGAGCGGGGCTTAGAACACAAGATACTCAAGAATCTTGTCCGCGTCTACTGGGAGCGGAAAAAGAATGTAGACCCGTGGAGAATTCAGCTGAAAAACCAGGAAAGCAAAAAGAAGGCGTGAGTACTCACCACCTCCCACACCGTACCTGTACGAAATGACGGTCTCTTGGTTGCTAAAACGAGAAAATACAAGCAAATTGGACCTGCGTAAAGTCGCTGAGTTCGAGCACTATGACAGAACAATCGCCATGCTCAATGACACCATGGGTTTGTGTCTGAGGGGCATACGTTCAACAGCTATCAGGCTCGACCAACACGGCGTTGAGGCGCGCTGATGGACACTATACTGGTCATGAACCGAGGTGCTACTCACTCTGACTTCCAATTCCAACAATCCCACCGCATCCAAAGGCCAAGGCAGAGCTAGATTATACAATCTTCTGGCTCGCCATTACGGGATTTTATATAGCGAAGAGTTCCCGTCAACGATCTCGTATGCATGCAGGGACAAACGGTCTGCATAGTTAGAGCGAGTGAGTGGGGATGTTGAGTGGGAAGATAGATCTAGGGATCAAAAATCGGCACTTCGGACAGACGAATCTCAGGGACATTGCCGAGTTCGACAACCGGGTCTCCACTTCGGAGACCGGACGACGCGGGTTCGAAACTCGGCATGATAATAAGAGTCATCGGGAGCTCTCATGGGATCGGGCGGGTAGTTGGAGCGAATCGTTATTCGCGAAAGGATGGCCACAGACTTCAAGAGGCCGTCAAGAGCCTAGAAGCACTCCGGACGTCTGCATAACCCGGCATATAGGCGCAGGCCACGCGTGACATCTTCAGATCCGCGGGGGTTCATTAATACTGTTATTAAGACGCTTTGTGGGGGTGTTGAAATGGCGGAAACGGACAGTGAGCTTCGGGGGCATTTTCTGCCGTTTTGTATCCCACTGTGCAAGGTGGGATTCGAATGTAATAGAGAACATAGTTAGCAACTAGAGCTCACATGTTAAATCGGGTGATAGTCTATACGCCATGGTGGCTTATGGTGGTTATAATATGATAAGGCAGGTATGCGAGCTCCGCTTGTTTTTTCCTGCATCCGCAGACTGGTATCGAGCTGTGTGTTGTTTTCCCGCCTCGAATTGCCAGGCATGTGAGAATTGTACCGAAATGGTAAGCTGCAGGCCGGCTAGAGCTCAATATGCACCAGTCCCGCAGCAATGACGTTGGTCCATTCCCGCTCTCGCCGTTTAACATGTGCAAGCAATCGGAGACAGCTTGCTCGCTTGCACTTAGTCGACAACAGATAGATAGAGAGATAACGTCAGTACCCCTAAAAACTCCCGCAGTTCTCGGGGGGGGGCGCAAGACGATCTTGTCAGAGGATGCACGAGCAATAAGGGCGGCGCAAAGAGCCCGCAGCGATCGGCCCCGCGCCGCCAAGACCCGACTGCCGCCATTGACATGTTTCCGTCATTGTGGAGAGTTAGTTAAGTTCGAACAAACCAACCAGCGATGCTGTCCATGTGCAGCTTCTCTTTGTGTGTCGACCCCGCAGTTTGGAAGCTTCCCACAAGCTCTTCTCGCCAGCAGCGAACCCATTATCTATCGCCCACATTGCAATCCGGGCTGCGTCTCCGTTTGTGCAACCACCTTCGAATCCGATAGGGTCACCAGTCGATCAACCAATTGTCACTTGACCGGGACGGGATCCATACCCAATTACCTTTTATCCCCCGCCTGACTCGACTTCGACTGCCGACTTCGAAACGGTGACTTTCTAGTACAGAAGTCATTACTCATACCTATACTGGAAACGGGCCGGGGCTCTTGATGGACTTTGACCTGTTGGCAACAGGCCCTTTCGCGACTGCGGCGCTGAGGACTCTGGTCTCGGCCTCCGAGACCACCGTCTAGAAGGAGGCGGCTTTCTTTCAAACGAAGAACTACTGCTCTGCTCTTCGCTTGCCATCCTGTCACGAGGGCACGAAGGCGGGGGTTGCAGGAAGAGTAATGCCTGCTGAGCTGAGGACCGACAACAAGAACAGCATACTGCAAAATGGTTCAGCCCGTCTCCCGCCGCTCTCGATCATGCCTCAGCACGGCAACAACAACAGTAACAGCAAACAGACCCCCATCAGCGACAGCACCGGCAGTAGCGGCAAAGATGGCATCGACGGCAGCAGCAGTGGGCAGCGAACCACCCATAGACTGCTCAAGCGATACCGCGTCGAGGTTGCCGCATCCGCCTCCAGTGTCTTGTCCACCCTGAGCACCTTCCCACTCGACAGCGTCAAGACACGTATGCAGACATATAAATACTCGGGTTTCCTGGACTGCGTACGACATACATATCAAACAGAGAAGTTCAGGGGTTTCTTTCGAGGTGATTGAGCATCTGGGTTCCGGCTTTCATTCTGCAAGCTGACTATTGTCTATCTGTATTTCAGGTGTAACGGCTCCGATGGCCAGCATCACTCTTGTCCGAACGGTCTCCTTTTCGATATACCAACGAGCGAAATACGCATACTCCGATTGGATCAAGAAAAACTTTGGGGTAGATGTCATCGGCCACATCAGCGCAAAGGGATCATATCCGAACTTCTGGTCCGTTGCCACGTTTGGAGCTGCCGGTGCGACAGCAGGCTCTTGCATAACATTAATAGCCTGTAAGTTCTGGCGTGCTTGCAGTGGCTTGGCAGGACAAGGGCTGGGGAGCTGTCTTTGACTCCCTTGAGTTCATCACTGCTGGGAATAGATCTGGCCCCCCCCTCTCTCCTGCCTTTCTCTCGGTCTACATCAGTCGGGGGGACGTGTCCAGCTAACAGCGGTTTCAGGCCCGTTCGAACTGACAAAGCTCAGCGCACAAGTGTCTGTGTTGATGGCAGATAAGAAGAACTGTCCCAAGCCCGAAAGTCACGCGATAGCAGCAAGCTATTCCAACAAGGGGACCCTGAAGACGATGGGAAACATAATCAAGCACCGTGGCTTCGGGGGCTTGTACACCGGCTTCGGCTTGCATTTATGTGAGTCTGACTCGGCTTGCACACTGCTCGAATTGGAACTAACTTGGTGACAGTACGGGATACCCTTGGCACAGGAATCTACTTTATGACCTATGAGAGCAGCAAGCAACTGCTGACGACCATTGGCGGCGAAAACACGCATTCCAACCCGCTCGCGGTTCTTGTTGCCGGGGGGCTGTGTGGTATTGTCTCTTGGGCACTGATATGTGCGTCTCTTTCCCGTCGTCTTGTGTGTTCGTGTCTTGAACTAACACGATACCAGATCCCGTCGACTCAGCAAAGAGCATATACCAACGCAACTCGCTCATGTACTCCAAGGGACAAAAGGTGGAGCCCGTCAAGATCGAGTTCTTCCAGCGAAACATGTATCGCGGCCTAGGCGTCTCCATGGGTCGATCTTGTGCGGTGAACGCAGTCTTTTTCTCTTCGTTTGAGTTTCTCAAGAAACGCATAAAGGCAATGGACGATGTATGAAGGATGCTCCATTAGTCCAGATGTTCCGTCTGGGGTGGTTTTCTCCTGTTTTCCTTATGTTAATATGCTGCTTTTTCTAAAGCATATGTTGTGTATAAATCCGGTCAGGGTACATACATGCTTTTTCCCTCCAACTCAGATCTGAGAAACCAGGAGCGGGCGTTTTGTTTGGCGGGGGGTGTGAATCCAAGCGGTGGCTGGCCAAGCTCTTGCAGTCTCCAGCATTACGGGTGGGTAGCTCAAGTTAGCATGTCTAAACCACCTCATTCCAGACATCTACTGCATATATCTGCAGTTTAGGGATGCTGATTATGATGTCATGCTCTCCCGGGTTGCTTGGTGGTCGGAGGAACATGAGCTCAAACTCCAATCGCAAGGCTCCCCTAGTGACCGTATGCGATGTTGGAGTGTTGTCCATGCCCGGGGCCCAGGTGATGGTAATTGTTTGGCTGCAGAATGGTGGCTGCAGAACCGCAGCAGCTCGGGTTGTGGTGGCTCCTGGTCGACCTTGCCCACGGGTCTCCACCACCCATTTCTCGAGGATGATGCGCCGTCGAGTTCGATCCAACTTCGCCAGGAGAACGATCTTGACCTGGTGGTTTGTTGATGCCGCAAACCACCATCTCATATCCCGTCTAAGTTGTTCCATAGTCTGGGTGTTTCCGGCTTCGACCACAAGCGTCGGCCAACCCCCGCCTGCCCGTCGTTGCTTCGGACCGCCAGATGAGTCCCCCTCTCCGCCATCACCGCGGTTAGGACGGCCTTGCGGCCGATGTGTTGCCGCGCCTTGGTTAAGCCAATGATATCTTAAGCCCATCTGGTCAATCTCGTGTCGGCACTCGTCGTAAATCTGCGTATGAAGAATCTCATGAGGCGACAGTGGAATCACAACGATGAGGATCCGCGATCTGGCATAATATCGTCGAAACCGTATCCTCCGTCTGCGGAGTTCCCTAGATTTCTCGAGATCGGCAAAGTCCTGGCAGGAGACATCTGGAATAATTAGTTAGTTGAGTAACAATAAATATAGTAAAAGAGAGCTCTCAGACATAGTTATATATACACATATACATATACATTACCTTGAAAGATCAGGATGTCTTTATTGGTGGTACGCTTGATTTGGTCCCAGAACTTCTCAACCGTTGTGAATTTGATTGCCATCATGTCGTCGCCGTTGCCATCTAGCGAGGGGCCCGCCGTCGAAGAAGAAGGATCCATTTTGTTGTTGCTTCATCAATCTTTCGCTGAGGGAAGATGTTTTCACACTTGGTTGAGGAACCTATGTACATATGTATGTACATACAAACGTTGGTGGGGTAGCAAGTGGGAGACAAAAAAAGGCGGACTGCAAAACACCTGAACACCTTAGCTGCTTTCTAAATCCCATAAAGCAGTCAAACGAAGGCATACTGCTTCAGAAGATAGGCTATATTAAAGCTTAGAGAGGCAGCTATCCGTCCGTAATAATGTATTGATAAGATATCTTAAAGAAAGTAGGTTTCGGCGTACTGCCTGTCGTGAAAAACAAGTAGGAGATAAGGAAAAGCCGAACTGTGTACACTTATCAACGATACCCAGTGCGTTAAGACATACTTTCCATAGTATGTTTTGATTGATGCAGTATGGTTAATAAATTACTCCCTTTTTAAGCTTTAATATAGCCTATCTTCTGAAGCAGCATGCCTCAGTTTAGCTGCTGTACTCCGTACCTATGGTGTTTTATTTTTGCAGTCCGCTTTTTTTTGTCCCCGACTTGGGTACTACGGTAGGTAAAAAAGATGGCGCTTGCGGCCGGGCAGAGCTTAAGGTTAACTTAGCGCTAGTTAAAGCCAAAAAAAGCCCAGCCGGGGCAAAGCAGCGAGAACTTCGCGATTACACTACAACGTATTTACATACGGTCACGTTTTCACACACACACGTATTGGCCACAACTGTTGTTTAAAAGCTATGTAGTATACTGTGCATTGGCAGATCATATGCAGCCAAGTCGCTTAAATAGCCAGGATAAGTAACTAAGATTGTGGGCCACTAATAATCCAAATCGGTTGCAAGAATCTTGGCAGTGCCGATTAACGGTTTAAAACCTACTTTGTATGAGATGAACTTATTAATTCATTATGGTTAACAGATAACTGCCTTTCCAAGTTCTAAAATGGCCTATCATCTGAAGCGGTATGCCTCAGTTTGACTGCTTTATAAAGGGTATTAGAAGGTCGCCCAAGTGTTCAGGTGTTTTGCGGTTCGGCTTTTTTTTGTCTCCCAATAAAAAGGGTATTAGAAGGTCGCCCAAGTGTTCAGGTGTTTTGCGGTTCGGCTTTTTTTTGTCTCCCACTTGGCGGTAGTGAAAATACGTTTTGCCAATTATAAATCATCCGACTAAAACAACCAAAAAAACAACTAACAACAACTACTACCTAATGTGGGGGTATATACTGACTACTTTCAACAGACCATACTGTCTAAAACTCTCTCTCTTTCTCTCCGAGTCGCATGATGATGATGATAACTTTGTGCCGCCAACGTCCAACGTACATCGCTCGTGAAAATGGCATACACAAAATCTTCCTTCCCGTATTTTTTTCTGTCGTGTGGTTTTCTGTTTTCTTGTTCCATTACTTCACCTTCGTTCCTTCCCTACACTCTCGTAGAATACCTCAGAAAAAAGGAGGCAAACTCTTTTATTAGGTCAGCTCAGCTGAGAAGAGGATTTGTCCAAGGGGGGTTAAGGGGTTTCGCTTTGCTGGCTGGTGGGATATACAAGAACCCAAAAAAGAACGCTTCGCCATCCATCCATCCATCCCATCCATGCATCATGATGAATCCTAAAAGAATCAGAATATCCTATGGCATCTCTGCATGCATTGCAAAGCGTGTCTCGTCCGTATTCGTGAGCGTCGAAGAGTAATCGTAGGTTTTCGTAGGGGTTTGTTTCATCCAATAGGTTTTAAGGTTTTTATATTGTGTGTGTGTGTGTGTGTGCGCATGCGCCGCGCCAAAAAAAAACTCCGGTTTCCCCTTGCAGTGCAGTAGAGTTGGTATTGGGTATCATCTAGGAAGATAGTTCCGGGTATTATGGGTAGGTGTTTCCAACAGGCATGGGCCAGTCGTCCTCGGTGATGCTCGACCAAAAGACCCAAATCATCACCACCGACAGCAGGGTGAAGAGCGTCTCGAACATGGACCCGTCAATCTTGCCAGCCGTGCCGTTGCAGATGTACGGGCTGATGACGTAGTCAAAAATCTGGCCGATCGCAAAGAGAACCGCCGCCCCGGTGAGGTACATCATCGGCTTCGTCTCCCCTAGTATCCTGAGGACCAAAATCGCCTCCAGCACGAAAAAGGCGACGAGAAAAACGAGCGGAACCAGCTGATACAGCACGTACAGCGCGATATTGCGGTTCGGCAGGTCGTGGCTCGTCGCCCAGTAGCCTGTCCACCCGAAGCCCGTGTCGAGAGCAATGTAACCCGTTCCCACCAGGAGGCAGGCCGCTGACGCGGTTATCAGCCCCAAAGAAAGCGGCGTCCCATCATCGACAATCTGATAGCCCACCACCGCGTTGAGAAGCAATATCCAAATCGTAGCGGTTATGAAGCCAATGTGAATGCCGGTAAAAGCCTGTTCCAGTCAGTCAATCGACTCAACGTTCACTCCGCCATCCTTAACTAGTGGTAAAACTTACGATCCGCACAGTGTTGCTCAGCGGAAACTCCCCTACCGTGAAGATTTCACATATCGAGATTACTATATAGCCCACAAGGAATAATTGCATTTCCCTGGCAATCTTGTTAGTCCAAGTTTTTTGCATATCTGGCGTCGCTGACAGGGTTCACGTACCTTCGTCCGACAGCTGCCCGTTTCCTTTCTGACATTAACAGCAGATAGACGGCCGTTGCAATGGCAGCTCCGCATAATAGTATAGATCCTGCCAACATATCAGCGATCCACGATTCTGACAATGCCCGTGAGCAGAGACAATACATACCCAAGTTTCCCAGACGCTGGCCATTTGAAAGAGGAATTCCCGTCAGCTCGCACCCTCCCCATGGTCCTGTTTGACTAGCTGTTGGTGAGAGAACCTGCAATGCCACTTGTGTTAGAAAAGGCGAGTAAATTGGGGGGGTTGGGGTCGCAGTTTGCTTACATTGCAGACTGGAAGTGTTGAATCTCGACAAAAGTTCTATTGAGAGCACCAAAATGTCAGTCCCTGGGGGCATTATCGCCTTGTCGATTTGTGGGTGGAAACTGACATCGAAGTTTCCAAACTGTGTTGACCCCATTGCACGTTGTGGCGCTCAGCCGTTGCTGCTGGTGGCTGATCAAACAACGGTGATAGGTTGTGATGCACTGTTATCCAAGGGAGGCTGCGCTCCGACGACCCAATACCGTCCCACGTCGTCCCAGACTCCAAAATAATCCAAAACCTCGAGCTCGACTTTGTGATAAAGGTATTTCGCGATCCTCCAAGTCGCGCGAAGCTTCTTCGGAGGAGCGGGTGCGATGCGACCGTCTCAGCAGAGGACTTCCATGCGCGACGGCCGTTACGATTCGAAGTCGGCTGACGATTTCTCGGCCGATCGCTTCCTCCTCTTTGCCAATTCTACAGTATCCCTCAATTGACCTTTTTGCGGGTTTGTTGTGTGTTCGAGTTGCGATGACGACGGATTGAGCGGTTTTCGTCGTCCTCTAAGTGGAAGTGTGGTGTTGCAGATAGGTATTGCTGTGGTGATGAGAAGAATGGTCGAGAAGCAGCTTGGCTGGCTGGGACTCCGCAATAATATAAAAATCAATGCCTGGGTTGCGGGCTGGGAGCGACTGGGGAGCTGCCTCGCTTTGCGGCAGGAACAGGCTGGCGCACCTCGTTTTAGTGGCAGGCTGACAAGGATCCGCACCGTCGTTTCGGCAACGCGATTGGTCAAGGTCCCTCTAGCACTTGCCCGTACAGGAAGCCAGGCCAGTCTTTTCCGAAATGACAAGAGATGGAAGATTTGGATCGGAATTTCCAAGCAAGGGCACGTCGCAAAGTCGCTCGCAGTCTCCTCGGCGCGAGTGTGAATGTCAATTGAGCTCAGCGCCAGCTTGAGATTTGCGCGGCAATGGCGAGTCAGGGTCCGGGAGTTCCAAGAGCGGCGGTCCAAAGGCGTTTTGGTCGCTGCTCCACTGCTGGGCCTTCAGTCTACTATGAATAACCTACGGACGTTGCTTATGTGTTGGTCGCAACGGCGGACACACGAGCAGCGGAGTACGGAGTAAGTCGATGAGGAGCGTCGGATTTTGACGCCTTCGAGAAGACTCCAAAAGGGCCCTTTAGATGCTGGGCACGCCGGCAGCTATATTAAGTGTAGAGGCCGGTATGTGGTGTAGCTAATCATGTATGCAATTTGGGACTTTTTATGCATGATGAGCTGGACGACAGGGTGTTTCCAAACGGCCATGAGCGCACTCAATCCTGATTGCCTCGGGCTCGAAAGGCTGGGCACCACTCACGGTGGCTTTCGGACCCCTCAAAAACCCATGCCCAAGCCACATCTCGAGAGCTGGAGCAAGCTGGAGCTGCAGCTCGCTTGAGCTAAGGCATGTGTCTTGCATCGTCCATGCAAGGCGACGAACGTGCGTCGCATCGGGTCATCAGAGGTGGGCAAACGGACAAGCCTTGCAGGGACCGGGCGGGGACGAGATCGAGCATACCTAGCAAGTTGCTTGCAGGTTGTGTTGAAGTTGTTCATTCTGCAATCATCACGATGTCTGGAGATGGCGCCCCAGAAGGCGATGCAGTTGCATATAATTGGGCTCATTCACGGCGTTTCAAACGGAGAGCGACTGGCAACCCGACCACGCTGGCGACCAGTTCTTATGCCACGTTGGCGCCTCTCAGGAGGGGGGGAGTCGAGTCATGTTGTGGAGCCGCCCAAGGATGGAGATCTACTCGATCGCGGCGTTTTAGTCTCGAGGCTGGTCCCGAGTCCCCTCTATCCGCAAGGCACTCCGATGTTCGATGCCGGACTTCTGTACAATACGACGGCCCCGAAGAGGCTGAGAAATGATCAATCACCTTGAAATTTGAATTCAAGTTCCCCAGGTTTGTGTTACGATGGAATGTGGCTGTTAGCACGTGGCTGCCTCTATCACACTGGCGCAAATCCGGGTTGGAGATCTCCGCGTTCGTTGTCCCGTTTCGCACGCCGACATTGCGGGACTGCTGCGTTTTCCGTAGACGGCTGCGGCTGCAGCCAGCCTGCTGGATCCGAAAGACTGGTGATTAGCCTTTAGGTTTAATTTTATACCAAGACCATCTCTCTCGTGTTGTCCAACGCCAGCCAACATGAGGGTGGCACAGGCTCACTTTGTCACATTCAACCGGCCCAACACCTTTCCAAATGGTTGCCAAATGGAGTCCCCGTGGAACAGGCACTAAAATGAAATTTGAACACCAGATTTAGGGACAAGTCGACGGATGATTGTCTAGACGCTCCTGAGAGTCTCCAGCTTCAGACGGGCTAATAATTCGAGTTGTATCGCTCCGTGACTCTGTAGTAATCCTTGAACATACAGACAGATATACCTGCAGTGGCGACGACTAATGTAGCCGTCGTCAACGCCGTCGCTTCGGTGCTTCTTCCATCCCGAGTGCAGTTTACGCCGTCGGCGACTGTCACGCCGCAGTTCTAGTTTCATCTGGTCCGATACTGCGACGGTGATCGGGCACTCATGCGCGTCTAACTCAGCTGGCCACAAGCCTTATCTGATGAAACTGTGCGTCTGCATTGAATAGAAGCGCGTCAAAGCCACATGATTCTGGCTACTATCGTGGGGAAAAGCGGCAATCGGTGCGGAAGGCCAGGAACGCGGGGCGCGCCCCTGAGATGGAGCCCACACGATCCGGTCCTGCATTTTGCCCATTTGCCCTCGGATGCGAGAACCGCCCCATAACTACGTCATTGGAGGCATTTTTTGGGGTTCGTGCCTTAGCTCCTAAAACGAAGAAGGATAAGGGTCCCGTGCAAGAGGTCTTGGGTCACCATTGTTTCGACCATCTGACTCGCCATTCCATTTCCTTAAAACGGGCACTCGTGCGTCGTTAAGATATCAAGCAGACCTGTAATTGCTTGTAGTAAAATCCCGGGCTGCAGACTGATCTTAGTCTAGAGCTCGCTCATTAGACACATTGTACTAGCGAAGAAAGAGGCGAGCACGAGTCAGGACCAAATGCCTTTTTTCAAATGGCAAACAGCAGAATTCTTGAACGTGGGGTGCCGGCTTGCCGTGGAGGGGTGGAGCCGTAAGCGTGTCGCATGTGTGGTTGTCAGCTCTGATAGGGCTTCTGAGGAAAGGATTCCGCGACCTCGTGCATCAAAAGACCGAAAGTGCCAACAAACTCACGTCGATCCTAACTGAACGCCGTAAGCCAAACACCTGACAACCCATGTATGGGGGGGCCTGACAGATTTCGATTCTTAGACTAGGTGTACCTTTTTTGTGGCTCCAATGCTACTTTAGTGCTCTCTCTTTCTCTCCCACCCTCCCACTCACCAACAACCTTTGTGCAGTAAACTGCGGACGGGCGCTGCTGCCAAACAGCCCCAACCTTATTCAAGATTCCTCCCTCAACAGCCCCCAGTAGTCGTCTCCCCTCGAACATCCCTCTTCGTACGCTACCCGTTCACCACGAGCAATCAGCCTCGCTGCTGGCACCTCACAATCAGCGAGGGCATCGCGTCGATTACCCCGGATCCGACGACGACGAATATTCCGAGTCGTCCTCGTGGACAGACACGGGCGATATCGCCGAGCAGCTAGATGCCGATGACCCGATAAGACAAAGGCTCAACGAGACGTTCGATGACGAGATCCTCGCCGGCGTGTTCAGGCGACATCCAACCAAACACGAGCAGCAGCAGCACAAGCAAAAAAAGCGGGTGCGATATCGAGAGCCCTCGGACAGCCGGTCCTGGTCCCCAAAGGTTCACGACCACGACCACGACCACGACTACGCTGGAGTCGTTAGTAAAGAGGCGATCCACATCCCCGACGCTACTGCTCCCCGGAACGTAACTCGGGCTGAACGCCTCCTCGCCGCCATCATGACGGGCGGCTCGAGCTCTTCTATCCATGGCCTCACCGGCAAGGCCTTGATGTGGGTTTCAGCAGGACACTCAACATTTCATTTAGCAGTGCTAACTCGGAGCGCAGTTATTTCACTTCTATATTTGTGTCATTGGGTGTATTTCTTTTTGGATATGATCAGGGCGTCATGTCGGGCATCATTACGTGCGTGTCCTCGTCCTTGTCCCCCTTCCATCTTGCCCAGACTAACCTCCTGTCTATTAGGGGTGCCTATTTCCTAGATTACTTCAATCACCCCTCCTCGGTTGAGATCGGTACGATGGTCGCCATCCTCGAGATCGGCGCCTTCATCTCATCTCTGATCGTCGGCCGGTTGGGGGATATCCTTGGCCGTCGAAAGACCATCTTCTACGGCTCTTGCATATTCTTTGTCGGCGGAGCACTACAGACGCTCGCGCGAAACATGATGATGATGATGCTGGGCAGGATCATTGCCGGTTTAGGCGTCGGCATGTTATCGACTATCGTACCCGTCTACCAGTCCGAGATCTCGCCCCCGCATAACCGTGGCAAGCTGGCCTGCATTGAGTTTTCCGGCAACATCATCGGCTACACAACCTCAGTATGGGTGGACTACTTTTGCGGCTTCATCGAGGGCAACCTCTCGTGGCGCTTGCCGTTGATGATGCAATGCATCATGGGCGCGCTTTTAGCTCTCGGCAGTCTGATCATTGTCGAATCCCCAAGATGGCTTCTCGATAACGACCACGACGAGGAGGGCATCGTGGTGATTGCCAACCTCTACGGTGGGGGCGACATCCACAACCCCCGTGCGAGGGACGAGTTCCGCGAGATCAAGATGGATGTTCTCCTCCAGCGACAAGAGGGGGAGCGGACGTACAGCGAGATGTTCAAGCGCTACCGCACCCGGGTGTTCATCGCCATGTCGGCGCAGGCACTGGCCCAGTTAAACGGGATAAACGTCATTTCGTACTACGCGCCGTATGTCTTTGAGTCGGCGGGCTGGGTAGGTCATGACGCGGTGTTGATGGCGGGATTCAACGGGATTACCTATTTCCTGTCTACAATACCCCCGTGGTATATCGTCGACCGCTGGGGCCGGCGGCCGATCCTGCTGAGCGGTGCGGTAATGATGGTTATCTCCTTGTCATTGATCTCGTACTTTATATACATCGACATCCGCGCGACGCCGACATTGGTGGTCATCATGGTCATGATCTACAACGCCGCGTTTGGGTACTCGTGGGGACCGGTCCCCTGGCTCTACCCGCCGGAGATTCTACCGCTGAAGATAAGATCAAAGGGGGCGAGTCTGTCGACGGCTACCAACTGGGCCTTCAACTGGCTGGTAGGGGAAATGACCCCCGTCCTGCAGGAGTGGATCAAGTGGCGGCTGTACCTGGTGCACGCCTTCTTCTGCGCGGTCAGTTTTGTGGTGGTGTATTTCACCTACCCGGAGACATGCGGCGTCAGGCTGGAGGATATGGACGCTCTGTTCGGGGACGCGACGGGAGCGTTGGGGACTCCAGCGATTCGAGAAGATGTGGATCCCTTGATGGGTGGCGGTGGCGGTAGCGGTGGTGGTGGAAGGCCGGGTGTGGCAAGGGGGCATCCAGGGCAGTTCGGCCCAGCCAGTGCGATTCCTGGTCTTGATATCGGCCCTCCGTCGTCATTCCACAACACAGAGGATGACAAACAGGAAGGGAACGGTGGGTTTGGCGGGTGGATGTCAGCCCTGTTCCGGCGAAAACCAAACACACAAAACAATGGCGGGCAGTACGCGCCGCTGGGTCAGGGTGAGGATTAAATCTGGTATTGATATAGCAGGCGGTGGGCAGGGGATTCTTCTTCGGGGAGGTCTTTTTTGGTTTTTCTTTTGCATAGAGATGTAGATGGCTGTGTTGTAATCACCAGAACATATCACACCCAACTTATAGAAGTAAGTGTGTATATATATATATATATATATATAAGTGGTATATATAGTGGTGTTACTTGTATGATACTAGTGCAGTTACGTACCTGGACACAGCTATGGATTTGGTTATAGGTAAATATAGGAAGAATTAGGACACCGTTTTCGACAAGATGTAAAACACCGCTGATAATATATATTATAGACAGTACTACGTATATATAATACATCTATGTAGTCTGTCTACTTGGAACAAGATGAGCCATTCTAATTATAGGATACTAGTTACTCAAACTTTCTAGACTCTTATTTAAAAAAAAAAAAATTTTTCTTCACTCTCGACAGTTCTTCGCTGTGTTTTAATCTAGGTTTCGCTATGCAACCAAAAACATCAAATGTTTTTAAACACCAGTAGCAGTCCGCCGTAAATCCTCCGGCACCTTCCAACCATGCGCGTTGGTCGCCCGTATGTATGCGTCTATCGCTTCCCCAATCTGATAATCATTCCAATTCGCCTTTCTGTTGTTGTCTCCCGTGATGATATTTGTGTTCTGCAGTCTGGCAGGCTTCGGGTCGAGACTGCACAGCGCCATGCGCACCTGCAGCAGCACGCTCTCCATGCTGTTCGCCGGCGACCACCCCGAGTTCGTGAGGAGCTCCATGCACATGGCGCCTCCGGCGGTCACGTGTCCGCCGCCGCCGTTCATGAGCGGTAGGAACCTGGGACGGATAACGCGCACAAACGGCGGGCTCATGGGGAAGTCCTTGCCGAACCTGACCTCGAGGACAACGGAGGTGATGCCCGCGCACTTCATGTCTTGGGCCAGCGGGAGCGACGGGTCGAAGCTGTGCAGTTCGACGATCCACTGGAACAGGTTGTCGGTCGAGTCGAAGTCGATGTACCATCCCAACTCATGGACGGGGGTCTTGGCCTGCAAGGTCTGCAGCTTCTTCAGCTCGCGACCAAGCGTCCTAGTCGCCATCTCGTTGGCAAATGATGGCGGGGGCATCCGGGCAATCGTCAGGAGGTCTAGCGATCCGGGCACAAAGTCGGTCATCACGCCTTCGCCGGAGGCCTGAGACGCTGGCGTGAGTGGTCTCGCTCCGTGGGGACCACCGAATATGCCAGGGGTGATGGGGACGTCTGGCGAGTCTTGGTCGACTTCGTCGTCAGAAGAAAGAAGCTCGATATCCTCGACGTCTTCCTCGTCGTTGTCGTTGTTGAGCGCCTGGAAGAAGCTAGGTTTCATCAGGGAGTGTAGGGTGAGCTGACCACCACCCGATGACCCTGCACCAGAAGCAGGAAGGATCCGGGATGGGATGGCCGCCAAGGGAATATTCAGAGGATTGCCTTCCGGACCATGGATTTCCAGTCCTTTCGCTTGCGGGTGGAAGCTGTCTGCCGTTGGGTTTGTGTCCGCTGGCTTTGTGGATAACTTGCTGGCGGGTGCTGGCTCATGCCGACGTCCCTTTCCCTTAGTCTGCGTCTGAACAAACAGGTACCGGCACTGGTGCCAGTCGAGCTGCGAAACCACGTAGTGCGGGCTGCTGGACACGAACTCGTCGGGCGCGTTGATGATCTCGTTCAGGCTCATGCAGTTGTCGACCTTGAGCACCGAGTTGGGCCACCACTGGCGGCGCGCGCAGACGTCGAGGTAGCCCAGGCTTGTATAGAAGTCACGGCTAAAGTAGACACCGTTGCCACAGACGCGGCCGTTGCGCACGTCCTGAAAGTCCAGGCCGCTGCGCACGATGCTGTGCCAGTTGGACAGATGGCTGCCGTGCCAGGCAAAGATGGTCGGGTTCTGGGCAGCACTAGGCTTCCGTGCTACGACCTCCTGCAGCGCCCTGTTGAAGCGTAGCTCCTTGTCGGGCGATCCCTGGGCGAACCGGAACTGCATCCAGCCGTCCATGCCCGGGATGCGCTCATGCTGGCGGTTCCTCTTTGCCTCTCCGCTGGTGGCTTCATGCTCACGGGGCGGGCAATCAACCTGACGGATGCACGACCGGTTGGACGACACGATCCATTGAAGCAGGCCTGCAGCGGCCGGCGACAGACCCTCCATCGAGCGCCAACTGCTCTGCGGGCATCTCTCCAGCCATGCTTCGATGTCAGGGATCGGCGGAAGGGTGTCCAAGACGTGGCTCATGACCGAGGCCTTGACGGCTGTCTCCAACGTGTCAAGATCGGTATTGTACAAGACGACAGCCGCTATGTACTCATCCAAAGTCGGATCGGGGGTTGCCGCAGCCGGGGCGGGGACCCCTGACCGGGCCATGATCTGCACCTCGACATATGTAAAGTTAGGCGAGGCATAGACCACGACCCCGTGCTGGAAGGAGTCCTGCCCAGGGATAGGGAGCGCAAGCCACTGGTTCGGTTGGAGAAAGTGCTTGTGTGTCCACTGCTCTCCCTCGAAATAAAGACAGAATCGCTGCCCGTCCGCCCTGACACGGGCCTTTAATCCATTGGCGGCTATCGCCTCGCGGCTTATATTGGGAACCTGGATGCGCAGCCCCACGGGAAAGTCACGGATGGGGTATTGGCTAGCGACGATCGGTTGGGACCTCCCTTGACTAGACCTCGGCTGGATGGCGCTGTAGCAGAGACCGACCAGAAGGTCGACAGCATATGGCTCCGTGCGTATCTCGTGCTCGATGTTGGGGCCCAGTCCCATCGTCATGTACTGGAACAGGCAGAGCGGGTCGGAGCAGACATAGGGCCGGAGAGCCTCGAACCCCTTTTCCAGCCTCCGATGACATCGGAGGCAGAACTCGGTGCACTTCACAAAGCGCCGCATGGCGAACTGCATTGCGATCAACGGAAAGCTTCGCCCGGCCGCCGGCTCTGTGTCCTGGAGGTGATCATGTGTCAGGATCTCGTGGTCTTCTGACGCCGGGTCGACGTGTAATGCGCCGCTAGCGCTGCCCGTTTTGAGATTCAATTCTCTCTCCTCCGCGGTCCAGCTCGCGTTGCTTACAAGCATGTCGTTCGCCTGGTCCCATGAGCAGCCGTGCGCAGCGCGGAGCTTGAGAAGTGATAGGAAGCTCTCGTTCATGAATTGGTCCAGCGAGTTGGAGATCAGCAGCTTGCGGAACGGGGCGTCGGCGGGCGTCGGGTCTTCATCGCTTGTTTCCGTGGCCTCGCGGACGCCTGCGCGGCCTGACTGGAAGGCGAGCGAAGCGTGCAATGCCCCGGGCTTGTACCTGTCGCACTTGCCGATCCGGAAGCCCACGCGATACTGGCTTGCCGGAAGCCCTGCGATCTGCTCCAGAGGCGTGTATGGGTCTTCGAAGCGGACCAGGAGCACGATATAGTCGGTCTCATCCACATCCCAAGCTTCCAGGGCCTCGTCTGACAAGCCCAGTCGGTCGACGCGGATCGACATGGACAGAATGCCCCGGCTTGAATACTGGCTCAAGCCGCTTATTGCGCTGACTTTGTACCCGGCCTCCTTCACTTGACGGAGATCGCGCTTCAGGCGGCGTCGCATGGCTTGGGCCGAGGCCGACGGCGAGCTAACGGGCCCTGTGGAAGTCGGTGACCGCGCTTGTGAGGGCGCCAGACCGAAGATTTCGCTGTCAAGGTCGTAATCCTCATCATCGCCGGATTCGTGCTCCTCCGCGTCGTACTGGGCCGCGTCGTCCCCGTCTTCCATGTCCGTCATTTCAACATCGTCCCCGTCCTCCTGAAATCGAGTTAATGCGTCCTCGATGCGCCTGGCCAGTTCTGTGGCCATCTGACAGACTCGCGTGCCGATAAGATAATCCTGCGCCTTCGCCATGGCGTCCGTGACGGCCGCCGGAGTGTCGTCGCCCTCGGTGAAGAGCATAAACATGTTGCCGTCGGGGTATTCGCTGGCATCTTGGGCGAGTGCCTGGATTCGAATGTCTCTCGGGAGGTTGGCGTGTCTGTAGGTTACCACTACCTCGCCGTCGGAATCTCCCCGTGAAATCGAAGTGACTCCAGGGATGCCGCCGCTGGCCGCTTTCTCAGCCGCCGCCGACACGTCGGATCTGAACCTCCTCACACTCATTGCGGACCAGAAGAGGGAAATCAGATGGGATCGGCGCTGGCACGAGGATTGACTAAGTACTATTTGTTATAGATTGGCTGTGGCAGCTGCTGCAGAAAGACTGAACGCTGGAGGGTGTTGTGCTTCCCTTTGGGAAAATAGAAATGCAGCATTCAAAGTAGCCCGCGAGGTTCACGCCCGTTCAGCGACGTTATATGCCGGTTTGGAGCTTTGTTTAAAGAGGACCGTGTCGCTCCTAAAGGCCCTGTTTTGAACTGAGTCGGTACAGCCCTAGTGTTCTAACCAGCTGGCTGCACCAAGCTGGATAGGCAAACTTGTTCATGGAACTATGCTTGTGCCCTTTGACGGAGATAAGACCTGGAAGATTATCAACCTTCTTTGTAGGTGATCATAGATGGGAGTTGAGTTGAAAATTAACATCTGGGACTGACCTTCGGTCATGGGATGAACCTACAGCCTAGGGTTTTTGCGAAGAAGCCGCTGCTAAGGTCGTAGCGTCGACACAGAGCCACGGGACACTCAAAGTGTCAAGAATACACAATGCGTGTGCGCGATGCACTGAAGCTGGACGCCTACTGCAGTTGTGTGTCAAGGCAGCAATGGCGGGGAAGCGGAGACCGTGCCTTGGGAAGCAACGATCCGCGAACCGTCAACAGGTATGTAATAACAGCGGCCACGTAGACCTTTCCAAGATCAATCAGAAAAGCGTGTTTCCAGGCTAGATCGATTGAAGAAAGGTAAGATCCCGGCCCGAAAAGATGCGGTGTTTGAGAGATCTCGTAGGTGAGCAACCGACGGCGTGCAACTGTCGCCTGACTTGAAGTTCAAATTCAACGAATGAGGGGTTAGAAACAGCGGACGCCTTATATTCACCAGAGAGGCAAGCCACCCGAACGAACGTTGACGGACCCGCATGTCGTCGGTCAGAAGTAGTTGCACAAGGAGTCCTAGGCAGAGGCTAGCCCCGTAACCTGAGCAGCTCATTAGTGCACGTGGTTCCATTTGATGCTGGCGGCCCTCTGCATGGCGGTCAATGATCGTCATCCATTATCTTTGATGACTTGGTGCAAGCCGAAGCCGCAATATCGACGACCACTGGTGACGAGTATTTCTGCATCCCAAACCACACCTCCCAAAGAACACCTCCTATACAACCGAACTGCTCTCTACACGTCGGGGACTCGTATGCATTCGACATCTCCGTGGCGCAGCACGGTGGCATCTACACGGACGACGAGAAGTGCTCTCCGCCCTTGGGCGTGCAAGCAAGAACTGTCAGTCGGAGCCTCACATCCAATCATCGCTACACTACAAAGTGTAAATCTTATCTTAGGCAGATCGTCGCGTTGGGGTGTGGGGACGACCTACGGATACTTGGCTTGGGACGGAGACTTGGACGAAATAGGCAAGCAAGGGTTACTGTGCTAATGCCGCCTGACACCCGCCCGGGAATGCTTGGGCTTGGGCGTTATCGCGATAACGGACCGCTTCCGAAAGGCCCTGTCCCCTGCATGTCGAGACCCCACTCGACCCGACAAACGGAATTGAACCACGACCAGCTAGAACCGAGGCGACGCGACTGCCCTGAGTGATACCGGATTTACTGAATCTTGAACCGTCTTTGCATAATCTGCATTGCTACGCCCCGCTGCTGACTAGTCAGTTGAATAGCGCTACTTAGGCTTACCTTCTGAATTCATCGGCCTGAGGCTAAGAACCAATATCTGCATTCAAACATGGCCTCACGCCGGCGCCAGAATTCAGCCGTGTCAGGCTCGCGCAGCAACCTCCCTATTCACACCCGCAATGCATCCAGGCAAGTCCCGGCCGCCCAGGCCAAGTCGGCGCACGTAGCGGATCCGTTCCTCCGAGACTTTTTGAGTCCATCATTTGATGCGGCAGATTATCTCAACTCGACGTTACCGCCTCTGCAAGCGGCACGGTCCAGTCAAGGGGCCGGAGCGGTGTCGTTAGCAGAAGTCTCGACGCAGGCCCAATCCACGCTGTCACAGCTCAACGCCCACACGACCAGGCTGACCAACACCCTGACCCAGCTCACAGATGACATGCTGCGCAGCGGGAGTCGGTTGGCCTACGAGGTGGAGCTCCTCCGAGGTGAGACGCTCGGTCTGGCTCAGTCCTTGACCGAGGGCCTGCAAGAGGATATCGTCAAGTTTGTGCCTGGCGGCATCCAGGAGGGCACGTCGTCATCAGATGCACCAGCAGTGACGGCGACAGCGACCGACGAGGAGCAGACATCTACGACCACGGCCCCAGAAGAACCGCCCTACATATCACAGTTGCGCACCCTGACACTAGTGCGCGCGCGGCTGGACTCGGGCATCAAGACGTTTGGCGACGCGATGGAGTTTGTATTCCCGCCGTCCGAACTGTCCGTGAGCTCGTCATTTCTTTCGGTGTCAGCCCCGGATGCCGGCGGCGAGAACCACAGCACGGAAGAGAAAGGACAGCAGGTCCTTCAAGCTATGCGGGACGAGATCGACGGCCTGCTCAACAAGAACCCGGACCCGGTCAAGGGTATTGAGGACGCCGCGCGCCGCATTGAAGAGCTGAAGGAGCTGAACACTGTGTGGAAGGGGACGGCTGAGGAAAAGGGCCGCACCAAGTTCATCGAGAGTCTGGCAAAGATGGTCGAGGACAAGCATAGGGATCTGCTGCGGGACATGGACCAGTCGTCGCGACGGGATACTGGCAGGGTCGAGAACGAGAAGAAGACGATCGCAGCGGATTCGGATGCGCAGGCTGAAAGCAAGGGGGGTTACGGAGGTTATGGTCTCATCAGCCAGTTGCAGAAGCTGAGGAACGGATTATGATCAAGGCTCGGTTCTTTAGAGTTGTGTCCTTCAGCCGCGATGCACATATATCTCACTTCAACCTCCGACTTCGCGTCAAAACGGGACATGGAGTTTATCTGCATTCGTGGTGGAGCCATATGGTGTGGTACGTTCGCGATACAGGTGAACGACATGCATCCACGATGCGCGCCACCGGTATTCAGACCTGTCACCGAATCCAGATTCCGGGAGGTGGTGGGATATTCGGTGAATCCCGATGGGAGAGTGAGGAGGGGGGGGGGGGGGGCAAGTCGCACCGTGTTACATTAGAATCTGTTTTTATGTGACACGGTATATTCACAAACGGCCTCGATCCCGCACCTCACCAAAAGACAGATGATCGGCCGCTGCAAGGCACAATGCCGTGACACATGTTCTTGTCACTTGCTTCAGATACAGACAGCTGGTGTTCTCTGTGGCCTTTTCTAGAAAAAGAATGGAACTTGTGGCAATCTAGAATGCAATATTATTCAATCTCTACCTCTCTTCCTCCTCGCCCTTCTTTGTTGCGCACAACAGGGCACTTGGGATTTGATGAGAGTGAAATAATCTTCGGATGAACCGTTTTCTTGAGCATCTTAAAAAAAATGGCCGCAAAATCCGTCGAGGATATGATGCCATACGATAGCAGTCATGCATGCTACTCACGTTTTATCAGCCATCATCAGCGACTATCACTGGCCTTGGCAGTGGCGGCGGTTTTGTTTCTGTTTATCTATCTGATGATACCTTCAAGTTTGGTAAGCAAGTAATTATAACCAACATCACACATCACTCCCCTCTCAAGCTGACCTCTCCCTCTCCCAATTATCTCCAGCGCGCTAACCATCTAACCCTTTTTGGGTCATATTGCAGCTATCACCTGCCCTGATGTCAGAGACGCAAGGAATCCCATGGCCAGACCTACCCGCTCAACAGGGCTGGTTCTCACACCGATCGCCTTCTTCTTCTTCTGTTGTTTCCGACGAACTGAGCGACCTCCACATTTCCCGTCTGAACAAAACATGGCACCGCCCATTTTCCCACCTCCTCATCGACGCCTCCCACGCCCAGAACAAACAGGACAGAGCGGGGTTATGCAGGGTGTTGTTGTCAGCCGTCGTGCAGGGATACCCCCCTCCGATACTCATCAACTACCGTCCTGACGAAAAACCGGAACCTCTCACCCCTACTGTTGACGCCCTAAACGCGACCCTACGAGTGTTGAGCGGGCCGGGCATACACGAAAACGACCTCATCCTATGGCTGGGCGGGGGGAGTTGGCTGCAGGTGCCTGCCGAGATCACCGTCCGGCGATGGCTGCAGTACAGGGACGTCCTCGACGCAAGACTCGCCCAAACATACGGTTCAGCCACAGACATCCACCAGAGGGTCCTGTTTCCGGTTACCGACTGCAAGCATGACCGACAAAAATGCGTTGGGAGTGGTGGCGGGTTCATGGGTCGAACACGAGACGCCATCCCCCTCCTGCAAGCCGCACTTGACCTCACCACCACTCCCAACACCACCACCAACACCACCTCCCCTGACCACCGCGCAGAACTCGAGCCAGATACTAGGGTATGGGACCGGTTGTTTGAGGGTCAAGAGCGGTCGCGAAACCAACTACTGACCGCTCAGCGTTCCTTTTTTGGCCGTTTGCGGGGGTTATTCTACGGCACCAACAACAACACAATAACCGGAACGGGAGAGCTAGGCATCGGCATCGACTACGAATCCCGCATCTTCCAGAAAATCGCCCCCACCACCCTCCCCGACATCCGTTTTTTGACGTACAATAACAGGACGATGCTGGTCCGCCCTCCCGCCAGAAACGCAGCGAAAAGCCTGTATGACGAACCCCTGACCTTACCCCCTGAACTGGGCGGTTCGATCTTGCAGGGTTATGGACCGTTCGACCCGTCATCAGAGGACAGACTCGAACTGGATCAAGAGCTGGAAGAGTTTGGGAGGGTTAGGTGGTTGGACGTTGGGTTAGTGACGAATATTGCCGTCCCTCGTGGGAACATACCGGCTGTCTTGGATACGAGTCAGATGGGTCACGAGGAGGTAGAAGAGTGGTGGAATAAAATGTGGTATAGTGGACGTCTGGGGAAGTTCCTGCTGGAGCAGTACGTACACCCATATAGATTTAGGCTGGCCAAGAGAGGGGGGAATAAGCTCGGTTGGGACCACGGGTCGGTGTGGAATTCAATGGGTGGGAAGGGGGGACTTTGGACAGATCAAGGTAAGCAAAAGCATGAACTCGTCAGAAGATCTTGAGTGTGTGTGTGCATCCGCTGACAAAAGGGTTGGATCAAATAGGGGGATGGGTGAGGTGGGATCACGTCTGTGGGGGGGAATATGATGATGTGTTGTTTGGAGGACCTGGACCAGGACCTGGACCAGCGGAGGAGGGTGATTATGATTGGGAGGATGTAGAAGAAACTGACAACGATGATACAAAGGGGGTTGAGGATGGTACAATAGCGGATGAGGAGACACAGACAATAGAGGGTGAAACAGTGAAGGAGGAGAATCGCACGGCAGGTGAGACAAGTACAGAGGGATAAGAAGGACATGGAAACAACACAGAGACACTTTTAAGTACAACTCAGACAGGTTCTATCGTTCCTTCCCTTTTCTGCCACCACAGCGGGCTAGGACTGCACTCACATCATGACGTAAGAAAAGCACTGACCTACCCCTAGGCTCCTACCTCCTTGTGGTACGTGCGTGTGCTTGCAACTAATGGGTATATAAGGTCCAAAAACACACCTCAACATCGGGAACCGGAGATGTACCAACGAGACAGACGATTGCTTTGATGAGGGCGTCAAGCCCCGATCATCGCAAGGGCGGGCCAAGGCGATATGCTCAGGCATGCTTATGTATTACATCCGAACTTCCCAACCAGTTTTTTTTTATTACTCTCCCCCACGGACGCTGCAGGGAGACGCTGCTGTGCCGTCCGAGGTACCTCTCATTGACCGTTAGGTTTCGGTGGTGGCCGAGGTGGGTGACTGTTCACTCTCACAAACTGAATTCTTTGACTGTCCATTTCGGGTCGGTTCGAATCGCACTCTTCCGTTCTTTTTTTTGGTTTTTTTTTTGCACTCCATTTTCCCCCAGCTTCACTCGACTCGAGCAGAGAATCTGTCTCTGTTTTTCTTTAGTTCCGAGAGTTTCTCCTCCTCTACTAGTAGCCACAGACTCTGGGACAACACTTCTAGTGTATTCCCTCCACCCCGACACAAGGAAATGACGGCTTAACTAACGTGTCCCCAGCGCGGGACAGTAAAACTATGCACAATATAAAGTAGCAGCAAAGCAGTCTCATCCATAAATGGCACCCTTTCAAATGTGTGAAATTAGTGCCATGCGTGCGCTCCTGTAAAACGCCTCCTTGTCTCGCTGACCCAGAACTCCTTTGTCATTTTCCCCATGCATTCCCTTCCCTTTTTTCACCACTGAATGATCAGACGATCCAACGATAGTTCCTCGGTTCTAGCATGGAGTCCGTCGTCTACTCGCCGGAAACGGTGTGATATGGTAATTAGCCTTGTCACGACACTTATGTCTTAGATGGGGTCGAGGCGGAGGAGCTTAAGGTATCGTGGGCTGGAGATGGTTCTAGCTTTTGCTCATGCTTTTCCTTGGGAATATTGCACAAGGGCCCGCAGCGGCAACATCTAAACGGGCCCCTATTCTCCTCTGAGGGCCTCTTTTCCCCGGAGTTAGTTGATACTTGATAGCAATCCTACGAGGAAAGTCATGATACCGTAGCAGGTGTTCGGGTACTGTGCCCGGGTAAATAAACGAAAGGATGAATAGGGGCATGATCAGAAAGATAGATACAAGAGAGATCAAGTTAAGGGAGATCTGATGATTCCAGTGGCGGTTTGGGGCATATAGAGAATTCAACAAAAAAAAGAAGAAAAAAAAATACTCTCTGGTGGCTCGTGACAGATATGTCAAACTTCAGAGTCCACAGGTTGGGACTCAGGTACGTAATCTCGTGATCATGGTTGGAGGGTTCATAAGGGGTTAAGGGAGGCAATTACATGATTTCAAAGGTGGCAGCAGGCTAAGAAGCTGGCTTAATTGGTAGACTCGAACAAGTAGCAACTCCCTCCATAGTGCGGACATTTGGATGACCAGTCTCATCGTTTTGACGTCTCGATCCTCAGACAGCAACGACTCGAGCTAGGGAACACAGTTAACCTGTGCCAAGAGGTAACCAATGACACTTGTTGCGCGCACAGACCGAGTCGTGCGCAGTGCACTCAAGCGGGAGCTACTCCATAAACTAAAATACCAAGCGGAGCCCCTAATTGCAACTGATCTCCACCGATCACCTGTCAGTTCATACAGCAGCTGCCCGCCCCACGCTATTAGAGAACTAAACACTAGGCCCTCGAAGAGACGTCTCCAGGGTTAACAATTGCTCTGTAATATGTACGGGAGCTTCCTAAAAATCATATGGGTGACCGGAGAGTTTGGCTAGGTCGACGGACCCCCTTTTTGGCGTTTTGGTCGAGCGGTTACTCTGATGGTTTGCTCAGCTTTGCTCAGTTCACCTCCCAGGTTCAAGCTCGACTGTCGATAATTTGGACCCACTTTTTCTGTTGGAGATACGCGCCTCATCACGAAGCCCTACTCCTCCTGAATGCGAGTATCACTGTCAGAGAAATACTATTTTCTGTACACTGCCAAAAGCCAGAAGAAAGATGCTTTGCTTGATTGCAAGTACTGTTGTAAGGCGGCTAGCAACAAGCCATCATTGTTCACGGTTGGCTGTTGGTTTCATGGACCCACAAAACGACGATGCGGCTGACAGACCGACCAACTGTCGTTCCTTCATTCTCACAGGCTCGTTTCTGACGTCCCTCAGTTTTAAATGGCTGAGCTGCGATGCGGCTGCTGCTGCGGCTGCTGCTGCGGCTGCTGCCTGCCGCGGGCGGTCATCGCGTCGCTCTGCTATTCTCATTGGACGGATATGTTGATCGACCTCATCCTTTTGTGATCTGCAAAAGCTCTGAATCCCTCTTTCGGTTGTGAGAAAATTCACTTTACGTCCGTACAGGACTAATCATGTTGTTGCAGTGACCGATGTAGCGAATTGCTCGCTGTTACACAGCAAGGCTGACGCCATATAATGTGGAGGGAAAGCCTCACGCGTGTTGGGTTTGTCAGTGCAGGTTCGCCTTGACACGGCCATTCAAAATACCATCCCTTGTCAAGGAACTTCCTCTTTCTCCTGCATTTTCTGCTTTTTGACAAGGACTTTTGTTCCGCGATCTCACCTTCTCTTCTTGAATCCTTCCCCTCTCTCTCCCGCATTCTCTGTTTTTGACCGGTATTTTTGTTCTGCAAAACTATTCCTGTAGGTCTGGTACGATGAGTTTGGAAGACGACGTTCAGCGCACGCGCACCGCGCTTCAACAAGACCGACAACTGGAACCATCGCCACAGCAGCAGCAGCAGCAGCAGCAGCCGGTTTACCATCTGAGAGCCAGCTCACGTAACAGCGCTTCCTCACAGCAGGTCGAGGCACCGCCCGCATATGTGCTTGGTTGGGACGGCCAAGGCTGTCACAGAACATTGCTGTCGACGCCAGATGAGCTGCGTTCTGTTATTGGTGCGGGTCAGCACGCCCAAGAGCGGCAACAGCGGTTGATTGTGCTCCACGGCTTACCGGCAGACTTTCTGAAGGTCATCCGCAGCTCGCTTGATATCGACCCGGCTTTTATTGAGGCACACGCCGGCCGTCGGCGCTATCGTCCGCTTAGATGGCGCCGGGACGCTCGCTTCGCTCACTACGAGTACCCGGAGCTCTTGGCCGATGGCAGGGGTAGCAGCAATCCAGGCGCCGAGGATAAGGAAACGAACAACAACTCTAGTAATGTCATCGACCTAATGGGCAGCCCCGCAATCTTGGCTATGACCGGGGAAGGATCAAGAGGAGGACAAGAACGCGGAGGAAGGTTCGCAGCTGTGTTTTGCCGCGCGTCGCTATGGATGACGCCCAAAATCGATCTCTTATTTCTGGATCGACCAATGTGGAGGGACCCCTCGTCACGCCTACGAAAAGCGCGCCGCGCAGTGTCCGTCACGAGGCCGTACTTGGTCACTCACTCAGAGGCCACAGCAGTTGCAGATAGGGGGAAAGGCAAGGATAGCAACCTCAGTGACGAGTGGGATGTCAAGCTTGCCGAGGGGGACGAGATTCTAAGCCTCGAAGACGTGTTGCAAGAGACGCTGAAAGATGCGATCACCAACCGCGAGGTCCTGCCCGATATTGTGTCCGAGATTGCCTACGACCGCTGGCTCGAGCTCTTGGAAGTTCTACCGCCCTCCGCCACCCGACGACCTACCACAGCTCGCTACTGGTGGCAGCTGTTGCATTCCCTCGAGCAGAATGCCGACGTGGCTTCCTACCTTGCCCACCGACTGGGCGATGGCGATGGCGGAGCAGCGGCAGCGGCAGCATACCCGGACTGGAACGGACTGCTCTCCCGGGTGCACCGGCGCATCGACCTGATGCCACCACTCACAACAGTGATACCAGCCTTGACCCCGAACACAACGACCACGACAACGACAAAGATGGTAGACGCCCCGTTGTCCAAGAAGATGAACCATGCAGGCACCTTGCCCGTATCACTCAAGAGCGGCAGCGCCGTGCCCTCCTCCCGAGCCGGACGGGAACCAACGGCCGATGAAAACCAGCGCGCGCTCGACCGAGTCAGCTATCTCGGCGGTATCCTGATTCCCTTGCCCATCGTATCAGGGATCCTGTCAATGGGCGACACGTACGGACCTCAGGGGCCCCAGTTCTACATATTCTGGGCCGTAGCAATCCCTCTCGCCTTGGTTACCGTGCTCATCATCTATGCCGACATAATCCGCAAGGCAGAGGTTTGGGTGGAGGTAGCTGCTGAACAGGTCGTAGCTGGTGGCTTTTCCTCAGGCACGACCACAACTACAACCACCACTACCTCCACGACATCGAAAGCGAACGGAGCTGTGCAGGAGATCGACATGAAGAAGCAGCGGCGCACAGTTACTTGGGGACGCCAGCACCGCCAACCTCCCCAGGGGATCAGCGAGGGACAGCCACCATCGCCTAGTCCTCCGCCACCCGCACAGGGACGAGTGTATTCGGCGCCACCAGAGGCGGTCGCTTATACAGTGGTGGACAACGAGGCAGAAGAGAGGATTATCGACATGCCTACTGCGGCAATGGAGATGCCGCAGCCTGATGCGGATGCCGTGGAGGAGGTAACAGAGGAAGATATGGAGGTGCCGGCATTCCCTCATCTCATCCTCGAGCGGCCGACAGACGGAAGTAAACCCAGGAGGGCATGGAAGAGGCAGCAGATGGGCTGGTTCGGAGCCGTCAAGTACATCGTGGGTGTCGGGCGGCCAAGGCCGGTGGACGACATGCCGCAGGGCGAGGCGGTCGCGTATGACAATAGCAGCAAGCTTGGGCGGAGGAAGACGAGGACTTATTAGCGATGATGTTCTTGTCTCTTAGTTATCTTGCTGAGGGTAGCTGGGCTCTGATTTTATTGCACATGCACTACTTTGGAACAAGCATTAGCATTGGGGTTGTTGAATGGACATAAGGAAAGGAAAGGAAAAGGAGTTATTTGCAAGCACTTGGCTGGCGTCATAATTAGTTTATGGCATTTCGGATAATGCGTAATTATTTACTACAAGTACTTTACAGAATGGGAGGAGAGAGGAATTGTAGTATAACATACGTTGAAGTGTGGGATAGGTTGGCTTTATCGAGAAACATTTACAAGAGTAGGTATGCAAGAATCTGAGTCAGCGGGTTTATAACGTCGTTCCACCGTTTTTACTCGTGATAGTGGATATATAAGGTTATGTATAGTGGATTGCTTGCACTAACAACGATTGCAACCAACCCCCCTTATCTGATAACGTACATTACAGTACTTACTCCGCGTTGTCGTCATTGTTACCTTACCTTGGGCATCCGACGTAACCGTTGGGACTCGTGGGAGTGAACGTTCTATGCACTGTGCATCGAATACGGGGATTCTCCTACACAGTAGGTCTAAAACTGTATGCACCCAGACTGAACTGTACCGTTCAATCCGTTGTAAAAAACTGCCATAAGTAAGATTTGTCAGCCTCAAAGGCGGGAGGTGGGATCCCGCTGAAGTGGCTTTCTTATGTTTCACTGGCGTGGCTGGCTGTCCTGCCACATTCTGCCAAACCTCACCTAAACGTTGTAGTTCGTTCCTCCCCGTTGCATTGCCATGGGTCGGATAGGTAAGCTCGTAATGGCGGGTGGTACTGTGGTATCTACCTATTAAAGCCTCAAATTGGAGTCCGGACGGACGAGTTTAGGAAGGTCCAGTAAGGTGGCGAGGATGTGTGGCAGGAAGGGGGTGCGCCGAGAAAGGGCCGCCAAGAGTGACTAGGCGGCCTTAGGTTCCCAGTCGCCTGGAATTCCCACGCGCGCTGTGCCACCTCGGTGGAAATGCTAAAATGCCTTAACTACACTACACAGGTGAACTGAACTTGCGAGACCTGGAATTCTGTCCCGCGCCAGTAGTTAGGGCCTTTATCCGTCTGGTCGATCTCTTCGAGTTTACACTGGGGCGAGAAAACGGTACGGTATTTCCGATCCCACTAGTTGAGGCACGTTCGGTACGGGGTCCCCGCTATTGAAATGCCACTTGCCCGTAATTCTAGGCCCGTGTTTGGTACTTCAACATGCTGAGACACATGAGTTCGGTCCAAAGCCCTATGGCATCAAGCCAGACACTCAGACTCTATCAAAACTTCTTATGGAAGTTGACAGATAACAGTCTGTTCATATCCGCTAAAGCGAGCTACTAAAATTCCAACCGGCAGTGCTGCGCTGAAACAAAGTGAGGAAAGGCTGCCGACGGAAAGACCGCTCAGCGGTGGTCGGAAGGTCCCGTGACTTCCCCACCCATCAATCACCTATTGGGGGTTGGAGGACAAACAAGCATGCATTCTTAGCAATCAACCCTGGTATTGGATGGGCTGCCACAGCGAAAGGCAATCCAGCTTAACCCACTCCCCGTCTCCAATCATCCATCATCATCCCACATTCCCTCTCCGAACATCATCCTTTCCGCCCGTCTCACGTCGCCTCTCCCGCATCATGGCCTCGAGGACTTCATGATCGATACCGAATTTTCAGAATGCCGTCAACAAAAAGTGCGAATGGCGAGAGCCACTTTCCCCAGCGGCTGAAGAACTTCTTCCGCATCAACTCCGGGGATAAGAACCGAGACGGCAATGGCAGCGGCAATGGCAGCTATGCACATGTAGGAGCCGGAACGACGACGACGACGGGGAAGCTCCGCCAGTCCAAGTTCTTCAGTGTCGGCAGGCTACGCAGCGCGACGGTGGTCAGCGAAGGAAACCCGCTCGACGAGTCCCTGAGCCCGACGGCCCATGCGAACCCGTACTTTGCCCATCAGGGCCAACCGGGCCTACGCCACCACGACGAAGGGTCCGTCCCCCCGAGCCCGCCCGATACACCGGTCGTCAAGATAGATGGCCCCAACGGCGGGAAGGCAGAGCAGTCGACGATTGCCGCGACAAAGGAGGAGCTCGCGAGGAAACTCCGGAGGGTGGCCAGCGCGCCCAATGCACAGGGCCTCTTCTCCAAGGCCGGCAAAGGCAGCACCGGCAGCACAAGTAGCATCGGGGTGGGGGATCGACCGGCGACGGCCGAGTTGAGCAAGGAACCCTTGGCCGTGAATAACGGTTCCCAGACAGGAGTAGGCTTCGCCGAGAACCCCGATAACAGAGCGAGCGGCGAGGGTGCGTTTAGTGGATCTCCGAATGCAGGCAGCAGTCTAGCCGTCCCCGATGCCGATGGTCTTGGGGCCCTCCCGGCGCCGAACCGCACGCCGTTGGCCTTCCGTAGGACGTACAGCTCCAACTCGATCAAGGTTCGCAACGTCGAGGTCGGCCCGCAGAGCTTCGACAAGATCAAGCTCATCGGCAAGGGAGACGTGGGCAAGGTCTATCTCGTGCGCGAGAAGAAGAGCGGGCGGTTATATGCCATGAAGGGTATGGCTGCACTTCAGAGTCTCATTGCGTGTGTTTCTTGCTGACAAATGACGCAGTCCTGAGCAAGAAGGAGATGATCAAGCGGAATAAAATCAAGAGAGCCCTGGCCGAACAAGAGATCCTGGCCACGAGCAACCACCCGTTTATCGTGACGCTGTACCACTCGTTCCAGTCCGAGGACTATCTGTACTTGTGCATGGAGTACTGCAGCGGAGGCGAGTTCTTCAGAGCGCTGCAGACGCGGCCGGGCAAGTGCATACCCGAGGAAGATGCCCGCTTCTATGCGGCAGAGGTGACGGCAGCTCTGGAATATCTGCACCTGATGGGTTTTATCTACCGGGACTTGAAGCCAGAGAGTAAGCCAACCTTTACACCCATCTTCAACCCTGCACTCGATTCGTCTTGACTAACCGTCGCAGATATCCTGCTGCACCAGTCCGGCCACATCATGCTGTCGGACTTTGACCTCTCAAAACAGTCCGATCCGGGCGGTAAGCCCACCATGATTATCGGAAAGAACGGCACCAGCACGTCGTCATTACCGACCATCGACACCAAGTCATGCATAGCCAACTTCCGGACGAACTCGTTCGTGGGCACTGAGGAGTACATTGCGCCCGAGGTCATCAAGGGGAGCGGGCACACCAGCGCGGTGGACTGGTGGACGCTGGGCATCTTGATCTACGAGATGCTGTACGGCACCACGCCCTTCAAGGGCAAGAACCGCAACGCGACATTTGCCAATATTCTCAGGGAGGACATTCCCTTCCCTGACCACGCAGGGGCACCACAGATATCAAAGTAAGCACTTCACCCGGGACTAGGGCAAATATCCTTCATTATACTGACGGGATTACAGTCTCTGCAAATCATTGATAAGGAAACTGCTCATCAAGGACGAGAACCGCCGCCTGGGAGCCCGCGCAGGAGCGTCAGATATCAAGAGCCACCCCTTCTTCCGGACGACGCAATGGGCCCTGATTCGCCACATGAAGCCGCCCATTGTCCCCAACCAGGGGAGAGGGATCGACACCATCAACTTTAGGAACGTCAAGGAGAGCGAGAGCGTCGATATTTCCGGGTCAAGACCCATTGGGGCACAAGGCCTGAAGGGAGTACCGCTAGACAGCGGTCTCGCTACGCCCGGTGGCGACGGTACCGCCGCGGCTGTTATCGATCCGTTTGAGGAATTTAACAGCGTCACGCTGCATCACGACGGCGAGGATCACTATCATCAGATGAACCCTGGATCATCAGAACCCCATCATCAACATCAGCAGCATGCCGATGGATACGAGTCATAGGAAGCTCCTCCTCCTCGATATGGCACTACTCACACAACGGCGGCGTCGAGTTGTAATCACAGCCACAGTCGTCCAGTTCCGGTTCCAGTTCAGGTGAAGCCTCCTTTTCAGCCTCTACCATCAGTTGGTCGGGAGGGGCAGGGGCATGGGGATGGAAATGGGAATGTGAATGGACGAGAGCGAGAGCAAGAGCAAGAGCACGGCCAAGGCCAACAACAGGGCGAGAGGCGAAGGTCTAGAAAGATGCGAGACTTGCTATTCTGCTCAGTGCTTTAAGTTAGTTTAGGAGTGGGTGGAGTTAGTTGGGGAGAAAGGATCTATGTTTTTAACAGAAAGCAACGTGTTTATGTGTGTGCTGGTTGCTTTTTACTGCGTATAGATCTGGACCGGTGTGTGTGTGTGGGGTATTGTGGATGGAGGTCGAACTCTCTCCCTTGTTTGTTTTTTTTTAATTGTATCTCATATCATCCATTCCATCAAACATATTGATCGGCATTAAACCTGGGTTATGTTATGTTATTTTTTTATTTTTTTATATCTTATTATGATGGGAAAGTTGGAAGGGGGTGTTTCAAAGCAGCAACATGGTTATTAAATTTTTTTTTTTTTTTTTTTTTGTGGTCTTAGGTACTTTAGCAAAGCAATGAAAAAGGGATGAAACATAAGTGTTCATCCATTCGAAGTTTTTACATGCTTGCCTTTTTTTTATCTACCCACCTACGGGGTTGGTATTTGATAAGAGGTTTTAGTTTAACGTGCGTGATAAGCGAGTGCACCAGATAAGCGAGTGCATCACTTTCCACGCAACGCACCACTTCCACCTTCAACCCGCAATTGTTCCACAACCCAATATGTCTTCCACTTCAAAAGAGGCACAGATAAATCTAGCCCTTGAAGCTATCTAAAACAATCAAAATCTTACCTTACGAGCCGCAGGCAAGATCTACAACGTTCACCATACAACACTTATGCGACGACGCGACGGCAAACCTGCACGATGCGATACTCTAGCCAACTCGCGTAAACTCACGGATTTGGAAGAAAAACGATTGTTCGATACATAATTAAGCTATGTGCGCGCGCATTCCATCCTCGGCTTTGTTACGTGGAAGATATGGCCAACCGATTGCTCCGCGAACGCGACGTGCCCCCTGTTAGCGTACGATGGGCTCACAACTTCGTTAAGCGCCAGCCAGAACTTCGTACGCGTTTTACGCGTAAATACGACTACTAGAGGGCTAAATGCGAAGATCCAAATGTTATTCGCGAGTGGTTTGCCCTTATGCATAACATTAAGGTTAAATACGGTATCCTCGATAACGATTCGTATAACTTCGACGAGACTAGGTTTATAATGGGTATAATTATCGCCACCATGGTAGTTATAACCTTTAATGGCCGTAGCAAGGCTAAACAGGCTTAGCTTAGTAATCGGGAGTGGGTTATAGTTATTTAAGGAGTGAATGCTTTAGGCTAAGTCATCCCACCATTCATTATCTTAGCTGGGCAATATTACCTTGCTAACTGGTATTAAGAGTGCAACCTTCCGGCTACCTAGCGCATTATAACAACCGATAATGGCTGGACTACTAATGAGAAGGGCATGGATTAGATTCGGTACTTCGATTTTCACACAGCATCTCGTACGAAGGGCAAATATCGGCTGTTAATCCTTAACGGCTACGATAGCCACCACTCCGAGGAATTCGAGACTTACTGCCAGGAGCATAACATTATTACTCTTTGTATGCCTCCGCACTCCTCGCACCTACTTCAGCTATTGGATGTTGGTTGTTTTTCACCGTTAAAGAAGGCGTACAGCCGCCAGATTAAGCAGCTAATATGGATGAATATCACACACATCAGTAAGTTAGAGTTTCTTTATGCGTTCAGAGAGGCTTTTTTTACCTTAATTACAGAAAAGAATATCTAGGGAGGTTTTGCCGGAGCCGGCCTTATGCCGTACGACCCAGAGAGGATGATATCTAAACTTGATGTGCGTATTCGGACCCTAACACCCCCAGCCTTAAGGCCGAGCACGGCACTACCTTAGGTCTCCTAAACACCACACAACCCTCGAGAAGCAACCTCACAGTCAGAGCTTATTAAAACTCGAATTTCTAAGCATCAAGGCAGCTCTCCAACCTCTATGCTAACTGCTGTAGACCAATTTGCCAAAGGAGCAATGGCAATAATGCACGAGGTGACTCTTCTCCGTGCAGAGGTCTCTTCGCTACGCAAGGCCAATAAGGGGCTTAGTAAGAGACGGAGAGCTAAAAAAATACGTGTGCAGCTTAGAGGGTCACTTACTATACAAGAGGCACAGGATCTACTAGATCAGAAAGCTGTGGGGGAGCAGGTAGCCCAGGAAACACAGCAAAATGGTGGTGGTGCAGGGGGGTCTCGTACGAAGATTCGGTGCTGTGGTGTATGCGGCAAGCCTGGGCATAATGCGCGTACGTGCAAGGAGGCTGCAGAATTGTCTGATTCATCCATTTCCGATTCAGTTATTGTTATTTCCTAGTGTTATGGTTGTGTAATTGAGGATAGTTATGGTGGGGTGGTGGAAAGTGGTGCACTCGCTTATCTGGTGCACTCGCTTATCACGCACGTTAGTGTATATATATATATATATATAGCAAAAAGTGGTTTATTTATTTATGTCAATGGAGCGTGAGTCAGTAGTTAGGAGTATTAAGGAGGTAGTTCACTTGAAGAAAAACTGCGCAGTCGGTGTGGCTTCTGTCGTCAGTGTGCTTTATTTGGCTACTTGTATGTACAATACATAACTTTTCACCGTGAGACTTTTGGAATGCTGAAGTTTCAGGCAGGGGGGGAGAAGAAAAGGGGGTTAAACACTCCCCCCCCTTCCAACGCCTTAAATTCCGGACCATATATTTTTTCCTACATGTTGTAAAACACTCGCTACTTCAAGTAAGCGACTTACAGGAGGAGGAGGAGGAGGAGGGGGGGCATAGTTCGTCCATATTGTTGTTATTACCTAGAATAGTCTGGCAAAATGTGGTTATTGTCTGTTAGGCGAAACGGTTTCGAGCTGGTGTGATGCGCACATGCATTGTCGTTACGTAGGTCGGTGTTGCGCGACTTGGACTTTCTTTCGAATGACTGTATACATTATTCATACATGCAATAAGCCTACACACAGAGACGGGGTAGTGGACGGGAGAGGAAAGGTGAGTTTAAGAGAGGGGGGGGGCTGGAATGTGATATGCAAGCTTTTCAAGTTGTTTGTCTGTTGTCGCTTTTCGTGCTTTGCGTGACAAGAGGCCCAATCACTTGGCCCTATGTCGTCAAGTGGGACTTAGAGAAAGTGTGTTTCGGATCAATGGAAGTGTGAGTGGAGGTTTCTTTTTTTTGTTTCCGTCTCTTTTCTTTATATTTTTCATTCGTGGCAGTTCGTTAAGTTGCTTTGCTCTCTCCCTCTACATCTGTTTGTAGCAAGTAATGTAGCAAGATCGTGTAGTAGTAGTAGTAGTAGTAGAAGCGAGAGGGGAACAAGTTTCTCCTGTTAAACGGCCCCCGTCCCCGTCCCCGAAATTGCAAGTGCAAAATGCGTAATGCATCCCAGATAAGACACGCTTTATGCCGCCCAAATGTGCTGTTCTTCCCTTTGTTGCCTCCCACATTATAAAAGAGTTTCCTTTACCTGCCTGCCCTGCCATTCTGTGTGATTCCGAACCCCAGTTTTAATATCTTTTTTTAGGAAAACAAAAACAAGCTATGCTCTATAGGTGCGACTCGCTCAGATACCTAACCCCCTTCCCAGCCTAACAGAAAAACTCCAGATAATGATGACGATGCAGCTGAGCAAAGATAGTGTCCCTCCCCTCGGTTGTTGGTACTTTGGTAGAGATGGGACAGGCAAAAAAAAAAAAAAAAAAAAAAAAAAAAAAAAAAAAAAAACCCAAAAAAACCGAGAGACATATATCCAAATTTGCTATGGATCGCGCAAACACGC